>FXAL01033825.1:0-10992 GCA_900177555.1 Renilla reniformis
ACAAATTACAAATTAGAAATATTGTACGTTGATCACTAATCTCTGGATAGGAAATAGAAGTACGGGACGAATGCATCTTTTTCGTATAAATTTAGTAGCACATTGATACAGATTGGTTGTAACGTTAACTATAGGAAAGATGGTTCATGTTTCTCTTTACCTTACTTTACAATACTTTGCTGGGTTTAGTTGTGCATATTTTTTTTGCTTTAGTGTGACAAAATCGTCATTGGTTGATAATTAACAAATTGTCACCGTAATTGCTCTAGCCTAAGCGGCAATAAAATGTAGCTTATCCGTGCTGTTTATGCAGGTTAAAGTCGTGTGTCTCAGCGTAAAGGCTGTTTTCAACTAGGCGGAATTCCGCCCAGAGGAAAACGGCCTTTAAGGATAACTTTTTTACCTCAAAATATTTTTGTGTATCGGCTGATAACATGTTTCGGTATACTTATACCATCTTCAGTTTTTATATATATATGAATATAGTGATACATACATGTATGACATTTATTTCCGTGACATTCATCGCCACAATTTTTTCCTTTGGGACAAATACATTCGTAGCCGCTCAGAGAATGCTCTACACACTCAAATCCGGGTTTGCATGGATTGGCTTCACATTGCGAACGTATAGCACAATCTGGCAAAAGAATATATCATAGATATGTTATAATAATAATAATAATAACCATTACGTAATAAAATAAACAATAAAAATTATAGCAAAAACGACCAACTCGTTACACATCTATGGGCTTCAAATTTACTGTTATCGGCAACGAGAAGATTTCCAGGTCTGACACCTTGAAATATAGGATTTCCAACTTTTTTCATTCTAACTTTTAGATTTTGGTTTATTTTATCATTAAATGGTCTACTTATCAAATGGAGCGATTGTTGTGAATTGTTAAACGCAGGTATGAAGTCAGCGAGAATTTTGATAGATCAGAGCCCGAAAAGGGGACAAAAAACTATGGAGATTTTCAGTCAAAATTTTTAAAACTCTACCTCCAAGGAGTGACACTTCACAACAGTTTTTCATTCGTATTATGAATGGCTCACCTGAGACGCCTTCTGGACACCCGCATTCACTGTATTGTTCATTCTTGTATGATAGAAACGTCACGCTATTACTGGCCAATATACTCCACTGGTCAAGCATCTTGATCCTGTTGTAACACACTTTACCGGCTTGACAAGCATCGTGGTCGTCGCACGGGAAAATACCAACAGAATCCACCACGACGTTGGACAACTTTTCGAACGCATTCAGCTGCTCTTCTAAGTTTTCACGAAGTAATCGTGGTTCCTTGAATCCCTGCAATCATACAATCGAGGATTCTGTCAAACAAAGCTATGTCAGCTTTGGTTAACCATGGTATATCTAGTTCAGGGCATTCGACTGTTGGAGAACGAAATTTCCTCGCCCTATTTCCGACAACCTTGCGGGATGCCATATGCGTGGATCAAAGTTCCCAAGGCATACTTCGACAGTCTGTCTTTATCGACTATTTAGATAATTAATTATAAAAAAATTATATAAAAGGCTATCCTTCTTCTTAATCCAACTGGTGATCCTTCAATGAAATCTGCAGTGGTTATCGGAATAACAGTCAATATGTGAAAAGCCAGTTTTGTACACCAGCACAGAATCGAATCTTATTGTACAGTAAATCGTTGTGATCGTATAGCTGGAAAACAGCTGGACAGGTCTATATTGTGCTGTCCTCTTTATAGTCATCGCGTGCGCTTATTCGTTTCCTACTTATAAGAACAGCAGAGAACCCAACACAAAACTACGGGTACAATTTCCTTACCTTTTCTTCTGATTTCCGTATCGCGAAGACAACGTCGAGTTTGTTCTCTGGAGCAGTTTGAATACTCCACAAGAAGATGTCATCGGGATTGCACGATGTCATGTCAGCCAACGTGTTTATCATAGATGACAGCGACGACGAAACGAAGCTGCTTAGAGTCCTATCACTTATTCTTATAGTCACGCTATTCTGCGCCACCTCAGACGTGATCACTTTCGCTTTTACCGTTACGTGCGTGAATACAGTGTGCGTCCCGTCATCTATTTGGATTTCTAAGCGGTACGTGCGGGCATCAATCTTCGAATTGAGACTAATTGTGCCATCGAAAGGTGCGACTGAGAAACGCGGATCACCTTTGATCAGCGAAAACTGCAGGATACTGTCCTTATCTGGGTCGTAAGCTCCGACTTTACCAATTATGCCACCGTTGAATTTATTAACAAACATATTAAGGTGCACCGTTAGGGGTCGAACGATAGGCGGGGTCGGACTATATTTCACCACTGTTAAATTCACGTTGGCGTCAGAATACAGGGGTGGGGAACCGGCGTCCGTGGTACGGACGACCATGGAGAAAGTGACGTTGTGAAGATGGCGAGGTTCTTGGATTGTTAAAGAACCGGAAGAGGTATTAAGTTTGAAAACGTCGTTTTCACCGGATAGCATTGTGAACGTGAAAGGTTTCGCGTTGGCGGGACCGTCCGCATCAGTCGCCGTCAGTTGTAAAACTGTACTTCCGACCATAACATCGGTACGGACTAGTTTGTGTATCTCCTTCTCTACGAGAGGCGCGTTGTCGTTGATATCTTTGACTGTTATCACAACGGGCACTACTGAAGACTGCGAGGGAATCCCGTTATCACAGGCACGGACGACAAGTTCGTAGCGATCGGTTTCTTCGCGGTCAAGTCTATCGGCAACTGTGATTGTGCCACTGCTTGAACTTATCTCGAATTTCCCGTTCTCCGGCGTCGACTTGATAATGCTATATTCCACGACGTCAGAAACATCCTTATCCGACGCGTATACCTGGATTACAAATGGTCTGGGATTACTCCTGTCTTTGTTATATTCACCTTCGCTCACGCTCGCCACATACGAGTCCTTTTCGAATATGGGTTCATTATCGTTATAATCGAGAACGTTGATCTTAACTGGTGCTGAGCTGACCGAAACCGCTTTTCCGGACGGTTTCACCATAAACGAAACGACTGTGAAGCTATGAGTGCGTGCTGACTCGTAGTCGAGACGTGCATTTAAATACAGTTTGCCCGTGTTCTTGTTGATCCTGAAAAGACGCATGGCTTCTCCGTCTCCATCAGCGATTTTATAGATGAAGAATATATCACTGAACTTATCAACACAAGTAACAGAGACTGTGTCGATCTCAAATTCGGGCGCAGTGTCCTCTCTTATTTCTTTCTTATATTCACTTTTTGTAAACGGACAGTCGCTTATTGTCGACACCACGATTTCAACGGTAGCGTTAGACGAGAGAGACGGTACACCATCATCACTGGCGGTAACACCGAAGACGAATTTCTCCTCGTCCCGTTTCAGGAAACGCTTTTTGAGAGATATTATTCCCGTTTGCTTCTCGATAAAGAAAACGTCCGAGGTCGAACTGCTTGTAAATGAATAGGATACTTTGCGATTAGTTCCGACATCGGCGTCAGTGGCCTCGACTTTGAGCAGTACGGCGTTGAGTTCCGAGTCCAGGGGCACCGGTTTGGTATACCGAGACTTGGTGAAAATCGGCGGGTTGTCGTTAACGTCAACTAGTTCCACGGTAACGTTCGTATAACAAGCGTCGTTGCCATCCGAGGCTGAGACCAAGAAATTGTGGCTCTCTTTCGTCTCGCGATCTAGTTTACCATTCACTTTTATCAGACCTGAAATAATTTCACAAGTACTTATTGAATCCGTTAATAATTATTGGAATTCAGCATATGAACGCAGGATATGAACGCTGCAAAATGATTTATAGAAAGAGAATAAAGTGGAAAGCCAGTTTTTAAATAACATTATCAATTGAACGATGGCCCAAAAATGATACGATCAACGATTTGTAAAACGACGCCATTTTCTCATTCCATGAAATGATGTTTTTCGTGTTCGTAAATGCTTTCGATTGTTAGTGTACAAGTCCTAATTGAATTTTTTTCTCTTAGGGAATATGGGAATTTGTATGATTTGAAATAATTTGATTTCCTCGAAGTCCCTATGTCATACTTTGACATTTTTGTTTTCATTTTCAAACGTCATCTTCATTGATTCATCGGACGGTTAAACATATCACAAATCATCTTAGAATAGTCTAAATAATCAATAAAAACAAACTGCCAAAGTATGATAGACGGACTTCAAAGAGTATATACGATAAAAGGCTAAAAAGTATTAATATGCGTCTATTTGTTCCATTCATCTTCGAGGTGTACAAATCCGATAAGAAACTGTAATTGAAGTTAAAAGTAGGTTATTCAAGTGTGTGACCAATTTCGAATTCGGATTAGATTCGGACCGGGTTGGAATAAAGAAGGCAAGCTTTATTTGAACACACCAACTAGGCCAATTGGCGTAGCCATGTAAACAAAATAATAATCCGACCGGATCCCGTTCAGGTTCCAAAATTTTGGATTGAAAACCTTTCAGCGGATCAAATACACACCTCTAAATTCAACTTTACAATACAAAAGACTTCTTACCTGTCACTTTGTCCACCGTGAACTTTTCACAGTGGGTGGATATCGCATAGGTTATGCGGCTTTTATTCGCGGTATCTTTGTCAGTCACATTCATGGCTGCCACAAATGTACCGACCGTGACATTTTCCAAAACGCGAACACGAGACATGGGTTGGAGGCACACGGGTTTGTTGTCGTTCACGTCCAATATTTCGATATTCACCGAAGCGGAGGCGACGTAGGCACCGTCCGATGCTGTGACATTCAAAAGGTAACGGGGATACAATTCGCGATCCAATTCTGCATTCACGTAAAGCTTTCCCGTTCTTTGATCAATGTTGAAGCGGTTTTGCCTATCACCTTTGACAATATAATATACAACACTGGAGTGAGCATCCGCATCAGAGGTTATGAGCGTCAGAATCTCCGAACCGACGGGCGAATCTTCGCTGATGGATTTCCTGTATATTGGACGTGAAAATACAGGTGGCGAATCGTTGATGTCGGTAACGGTGATCCTAACTCGTGTTTTAGACATAAACGAATTAACCCTGCCATTGTCCTTAGCAATAACGGTGAGATTGTACATGGGTACGGATTCGCGATCTAGCATCACTCTTGTAGTTAACCAACCGGAGTTTTCATCGATAGTGAAGATGTCCGCCATCGTCCTCGACTCTTGCGAGATAGCGTACATGACCATGCCGTTTTCACCGCTGTCTTTGTCGCGAGCACGAACTTGTAGGATCTTCGCACCTGGTTGCGCGTTCTCAGAAACATTCACGCTGTAAGCATCCGACTCAAATATCGGTCGGTTGTCATTCTCGTCTTGAACATAAATGCGCACGACCGTGAACGTGGTGAACGATGAACTGTTAGCTTTGATTGTCAGGTCATACCGTTGTACACGTTCGTAGTCGACTGCCTTCGCGATTTGAATTCGCCCAGTTCGAGATATATTGAACGTGCCGAGATTATTCGTCCTGGGACTCGCCCCAGTCTCGATAGAATAGCTAACATCCTCTGACACCTTGCTGCCGTTATCATACACAAGTGACAAAATATCATCCACTACACCGACACTGTTCTCGGAAAGAGATAAGCTGTATTCGTTTCGTTCGAATTGGAAGACAAGCGCGTCCACTACTACCCGCACTTGTGCGTAGTTTTTCAATTTGATGAAACCGTTGTCGCTGACACGCACGTAAAAGTTATACGTTGATTCCCTCGGTTTCTTCAGGAACGTTATTTGGCCTGATGTAGAGTTGACATGAAACACAAATGGCGACGTTTGTCCAACTAGACTGTACGTTAGAGCGCCGTTCTCTCCATCATCGGGGTCCACGGCGGTCACAGTCAGTACACTGCTACCAATTGTTGCCCGGGACACAGAAACAATAGCAGTGTAGGACGGCATGAGAAACTGTGGTTGATTGTCATTTTCATCAAGGATGTCAACCTATCAGAAAAAAATATTGGTTGCTATTGGTTGCTATTGATGACAGCAGAAATACTGATATTAGCCAGGAGTTGTTGTAGATCAGGGCCCAGTTGTTCAAAACCTCGATTAGCTAATCCTGAATTAGTGAAAAATTCCCGAACAAAATTCTAGACAATGCCTTTTTGAAAATTACCATGTCAAATTCTAATGAAAACTACGAGTTACAACACAGTGAATAAAACAGTGGATTAACTTCTAATCTAGTGTTAGCACTAATCTACCTTTGAACAACTGAGCCCTGGGTTTTCCTCTAAGCTTTCTAATAAGCTTTCTAATCTGACAACTTGACATTGATTTGAAGCTGTCACTTGTGTGTAAACAATTTGTCTGACGGAAATGGCGCCAAATCGGGCTTAATTTCGACGAAAGAAAGAAGAGAAAAGATTCGATGGTATTAACGAATCTGGTTTATAGACCTGTGAAAATGTTTATCATGAATCATCTCTCAGCTAAATAACTTAAGATCTTGTAACTTGAGTCACCATTATACGACCCCTTCAGGATTCGTTTTCATTGATCCTTTAAGTTACCAAATTATAATTCGCTATATACTTATGATTAATGAATCGCCTCCAAAGATTTATTGAACACCAAAGTTTCTCTTGTTTCGCCTCATTAATACCTATATATACCTATTTTGACGTCACCCACTACCTATATATACCTATTTTGACGTCTGCCACTATTGATGTCTATTAAAAATGTTTTTTTAGCAGCGGAGTCAATAATTTGGGTAACAGAGTTACTATATTACCCTACAAGACCGATTCAGGTATTTCAAATGAGTTCATATACGATAAGATTATTCTACTAGAAAACTACTTTATATTTTCTATTGCGTTGTCGTTACCATGACCTTGGAAACCCATGAAGATGACGTTTTTTGCTAACAAAACATGTTGTTTACCCTAATGTAGCTATTTAAGTGTTAATGCAGTCAAACTTCGCCTATGCTTATTTGGATTTCATTGAAAAGATCATTCAAAACTACCACATAAGATGTTTCACCAATTAATATGTAAATTTTACTACTTGTGACGTCACATTTCATAACGAGTTGTCTTAAAACGTCTCCATAAGTGTGAAATAAGCATTTTAAATTTACCACAAAGCACCTCTGTGTATGGTTGCCTTCATGTATGACTAATAAAGTAACCATTTAAAGTAAAAATAAACAAGTTTCTATAACTAATCACAACAATACATTATGCAATGTGATTTCACAAGTAGGACATGTTACATGTAAAATATTGTGGGATATCTTGACATTGAAGCAAGTTTATAAAATTTGGTGAAATGTCTTATGTGATAGTCTTGAATGACCTTTTTAATTGTATCAAAAAAGCATAAGCGAAAATTTATTGCATTAACCTACACTTTAACCTGGATAATCAATTGAAGGAACAAATTGAATTGGTCGTTGTACACTTTGTACACTTTGATATTCATTAAGAACAGTCGTTTCGCAGGGTTCTAAAAACGTGAAAGTAATAGACTTTACCTGAATATCACAGAAATCAGATTTGCCTCCTTTGTCTGCAGCACGAACGGGAATTGTAATAGAGCTCATTTGTTCTCGATCAAGAGGCCTGATTGTCGTAATAATACCGGACACTTTATCTATTTTGAAGTCTTCGTTGGCTTTCACGCTATCCAGGGTATACGTCACATCGCCGAAATCACCGACGTCGTGATCCGTTGCAGTCACCATGGCAACGTAGCTATCAGCCGGGTAGTTCTCGGTGACGCGTGCATGGAGCCGTTTCTTCGCGAAATTTGGCTTGTGGTTGTTCACCTGACCGACAACTATATCAACGGTTGCATCCGCCGTGAAGTTACCGTCGGTGACAGCGCATGCGATGGTATACACTCTACCGAGTTCCAGGCCGGGTGTTTTCGACAAGGAGATGACACCGGATTTGCTATCAATGCGGAAAAATTCGTTGCCCACTCCCGAAGTAATCCGGTATCGCAGGTTCATGAAGTCGCTCTCGTCTCGATCAGTGGCCATTATTTGCGTGACAAAGTGACTGGGGCCGGCATTCTCTAGAACCGTGACACTGTAACGAGAGCGTTGGAACTTCGGCGCGTTGTCGTTGACATCGCGCACAAACACTTTGACAAGGGTTTCCGAGGACCGTGAGGGATCACCGTGATCGTAGACCCGCACGGGTACGTGGTAGCTCCTGCTCGTTTCGTAATCCAACGGCCGTTTCAGTCGCAATACGCCGCTGGCGTTGTGGATGGAGAACGTTTCAGAAACGATAGCCGAAGAGCTCACGATCTCAAACGAATGCTGTCGGTTAACACCGGAGTCGAGGTCGGTCGCCGCAACACGTAGCAAAGTCGCATCCGCTCGGGAGTTTTCCCGAATCCGTGCAAAGAACGGAGTACCGACAAAAGTGGGGGCATTATCGTTTACATCCTGCACAAAAATGTGCACCGTTGTTTGACTTGATGCTCCAGTCTTCGAGTCTTTAGCACGGACACTCAGTTCGTATTTTTGTTTCCTTTCGAAGTCAAGCTGGGAGGACAGCGAAAGATCGCCTGCAAAATCAGTGTTCAAAATTAGAACGAACAAATGTTCACAAAGTTTAGGGCCAGCAATCACTGAAGGAAACTTTTTGAAACTTTGATTCCGATGTATATTGAAACCTTTGCGAAATTCTCAATTTCGAATCTTTGTTTCTCGGTTAGAACACTGTTCTAATCGAGAAGCAAAGTTCCAGAAACAATGTTTCGGAAACTAAATTTCCAAAATAAAGACCGGTTTTGCTTATGTTTGAAGCAATATTTATGCAATTTCACCCGGTTTTGTCGTGTTGACCACCACGATAATATTATGATACACATACCATTATTGACATCAATCTCCATTTCGTTAAAATTGTCGCCAGACATGATTGAGAAGACGGGCTTGCCATTCGGGCATCTAGCATGAAGCGTTTTAATATTTCTATTGACTGTGGTGTTCTCGGGCAGCTTGATAACGTACGATGGCTTCTCAAATATACAAGCATCACCAGACTCGATTCTCACCGAAACCTCCGCTTCAGTCGACAGCGGAAATGAACCGGAGTCGCGAGCCTCGATAACCAATGAGAACTCGGCAGGTGTCGGCAAGTCGTCAATGGATTCTGTAATCGTCAACTTGCCTGAATGTGAATCGATCGCGAATTTACCGCTCCTGTCGACTTTAATACGATACCTTGAAAAGGAAAGTAGATACAATTCAGCCATGTCAGTTCTTAAACTGTCTATATATGACTAATTCATCTTGTTTCAAGGGAAGGATGTCTTGAAAGAATAAAAATTCAAATTGAAGTGACGGTGACAGGGTGCTACTGCGCATCAGAAATATGCACGTACTTGGAAAGTTGTTTGCCAAGTTTTGATAATACGGATTGACAATCTATCACAATCTTATTTTTTTGGTCTATTCTCTACTTCTTATCGGAATTTCAAGTGAATTTCACCCTGGAAAGATAAGGCATTGCAATTTAGATAAGAAACTAGACCAAAATAATAGGATTGCTTTAGATTGCGATGGATTGTCACTCCGCATTATCAAAACTTGAAAAGATCTTGGGAAACAACTTTTTAAAAGTACGTGCACAGTAGTACCCTGACACCACCCTTTTGAGATGGAGAATCTAGTCAAGTTTTTTTTATTTTTTGCAGTGTGCGAGTAATCGATGAAAGAAAGATGCCAGAGAACTCGCAGGGAATTTTATTACGTGTACGAAGGGCGAGGTGGCCGATCCACGCTGACTTGGATTCATATTTCATATATTGTAATATATTTGTTCTGTCCAAGAAATGTTTTCCTAAATCATATTCAAATTGATCAGTTTGAAAAGAAATACATGAGGCAGAACACAAACTATGAATATACACCATAGCTACGCCACTGCGTGCATAACATGTTGTTTTCTGATTGCCACACCAAGTTCACTAGCACAATCTTAGTAAAATTATGTCCAAACGCAAAAATACCTGACTTCGCCATTTTTTCCCTCGTCGCAATCTGTGGCATTCATGGTTGCTACCACCGAGTTCGTTGCTGAACTCTTGGGTACAACAAAGAATATGGGTGGTGGTGGAAATCGAGGCGAACAGTCATTAGCATCGTCTACAATGACAATGGCAGCAGTTTGAGCAACGCGTGGCGGGACACTGTCATCCTGAACTATGATAATCAGCTGGTACATGGATATCTTTTCCCTGTCGAGTATTGCGCCAGCTTGTGTTTCCACCACACCCGTGCTCTGTTTGATGGAGAATACATCACGATGGTTGAGCAAATGAAATGTGATTCTCTGTCCTACATTGTAGCCTTTGACAAACGGCTCGAAGACTGTTTGAACTGCGGATGTATTTTCCATAACGTGGGACTGGTAAAACGGCTCGGTGAACTGGAGACTGCCGAGAGACGTTTGCTTGAAAAACACACGGAGCTTCGCCTTTCCCATTAAGTTACCAACGGCCACCCCGACCACGGCATTGTACAACCCTTCCCTCGCGTTAGACGGATCGCCAATGGTGATTTCGCCAGTTTTGGTGTCGATATCGAGTAGGGAAGTGGAATCTTGTTTGTCAATAGAGTACGATAATTCGCCAAGAGCGTCAGCATGCGATGCCTCAAGGCTGATAACATGTACTCCTTTATAGGCGGGCAAATACAACGTGACGTCAAAGATTGTCTTTATGAACTTGGGTGCTACGTCGTTCACATTTATCACATTGACAGTGATAGTTGTTAGATCATACAACGATGGATGAGCTACATTACTAGCTTTCAATAACATTGTGTACGATTTCCGCTGTTCATAATCGAACGCCTAAAAAATAGGAAGGGGAAAAAATTACAATTCAATTAAATATAATAAATGAAACGAGGTACACGGGACGGTTTTTGCCGTCGATTTGTATCGAGTGAAATTGTTGTGTCTATGGCCTGATTCCCACTAGGAGGAAAAGAACGGTAGAA
>FXAL01033959.1:0-11893 GCA_900177555.1 Renilla reniformis
ATATGTATTCGTACACTTTATTTTCCCGACGGCTATATAGCACTAATCGGATTGTAAAACTTGTCTGTATGGCAATCGTCTGACGATGTCAATATTCACGCATCATAAATGATGATTTCCAATGCATGTTTTTCTAAATAGCGATCAGTATTTTCTGACCGAATGTGCCCATGGTCTCTTTGAAGGACCAATATCTTCCATGGAAATTGCTTCCGATGGTCTAGCATGTGCTATTAATGTGCTATGATCATAGATATTTGTCCCCCCAATACGTTTTAACGGCCGGAAAATCGAGATCGCATTTTATACGTCTGAGCCAGAGATTACTGTACATTACTCGTGGGCAGATTACCATTTGAGCGCACGTAAACCAACGATGAAAAAAATGGTTGAAATTCGCCCGCGGGGATTATTTCCATGTTCATACAATTAAAGAACGCACGTTTTATAATAAAATCCAGGTTGAAGATCAGTTTTTTTCTTCAAATTGCCAGTCCTCGTGAGATTCTACCAATACGTTGTTATTTATGTAAACTTTTTATGCCTTTTGTCAAGTTCCATTTTCTATCTAAACCAAATTTGCTCTATTTTCCCATATGCTATTTTGTCACAAAAAATTTGAGGTCCGAACACAGTTTATTGGTCTATTAAAAGGTAGCTACATGCTTGTGTGGTATACATTGTGCATTTTTTTCGAAGCGGTCATTTTGTAAGAAGGTTGTAGGAAAGCGTCGTGCGCGCTTATAAGGAAGCAATCGTCACCTAAGGCCATTGTGTTCACCTCAAGGTGATGTAATATACTGTTAAATACATCCGTTTGTACCAATCCTATTAAAACCTTGTAAACAAGAATGAATGGAGTTGAGAGGATAACCGCAAAACAGCTGCTTTTAAAAAAATGCTGGGTATTTTTAGTGCAAGTTACTATAAACACTTTAATTTGATTATTAGATCAAGTGTTATATTTAAGTAGCTAATACATGTAATACATGTTTAAGTACACGGATTAGAATGTAATCTCTGCGTTCCCCGTGCTTACGTGCATCCGAGATTTGCGTTGCTGGTCGCGCGAAACATCCGTCCCGTGAAGATTATTATATTACATTCTTTTTATATTAAAAGACATGAAACAATGCCAGCGAGCTAGAACTGCAAACTATAAAAAAGAAAAACTCGAATTTTATTCAATCTGAAATGGCAGGGTCGTTCAATGCACATACTTAGATGAAAACGTGCTTTCAACTGTTGGTTATATCACTTGGGAAAACTATGTAGGCTGTTTTCCACTATTGACCTCAACCGACGTCGGACCGATTATTTTTGTCAAAGTTCAAAATGTATGAATGACTGGTTGCGCTCTCATATTGATTTTCTTTTGTTCTCAATCAACCATCAAGGTCCGACAGTTGAATCAATCCGATATACATTCGCGCAAAAAAATCCGCTTCGTGGACAACAGCCTCGAGAGGGTTGTAACGTCACCCTCAATCGGTTGCTAAACCCATATTACAAATAAGCTATTTCCCGAGCAGCCAGGTGAAATATCCGACATAGTTAACGCTACACTGGCTTGATACATATTACATTGTACTTCAATAAACTAGCATAATGAACGACGCGTCTTGTATTTTTCCATGAAAAGTTATCGGTGTGGATAGAGTGGATGTTTTATCGCTCTCTTCTGTTTTAAAGTTCGTTTGTAGTTATGGGATTATAGTATAAATGTTAATGGTGGAAAGCCTCGGGCTGTCTGGAATGGTCAACAAGATATGACGTCTGGTTTTTCAGTTGTACTTACATCTTCCAATCGATTGTGATTACCATCATTTGAACGTTGAGGCTGAAGAAAACCTACATCAGCAATGAAGCTATCGTTTTCAAATCACCTGAAATGAAATCTCAGGAAATTAATATGAAAATATCTCAATATGTCCGAATTTTGTTTTCCGAAATGTTGAAAGAATTTTTTTCCGATCAAAAACAAACTACATGTGAATCAATCGCACTATATTCCTAAGACAAATTCTTTCCGTTTATTCATGTGTGGTTTGTCGTAGCTAGCTATATTGGCGGTGAAGCATGATACACCGCTCGTAAATGCACTGCCTTAGGCATTTCTGGGAACTTGGAATGTTTCTCATATGTAGCGATAAATTATTGGTAGTCGAAAAAAACTATCATTCTGTCATAACAAATCAAGGTCTTTTATAACATGGAAAACTGTGCAGACTGTAGACATATTAATTTTAATCAACCAGGCGCGTTGATTCAAAGTAAACGAAGTCTATGTTTGTGCTTTAGTAGCTAGATGCGCCCATTTCACCCTTGCAGAGTATTTATATATAATTGTCCATAATTCACGGCTATTAGTTAATCTTTAAGCAAACAGTTAGCTCTATTCGAATTGCACCGACAGAGTAAAAAAATAAAGTGTTTTTCATAAATCATGAGGAAGTTAAATTGAAAACAACTTTTATTTGAGGTTATATTTGTACCTTCAGCGCGTGTTCGTCAATTCTCTATTAACTATATTCAGTGTTCTCTACTGTTGACATTTTATTATTGTTATTATCATAAGTAATATGCTGTATTATTTACGATGTTAACATAGTTGACAACGTGTATATCAACTGACCGAGTTCATTTACTTTCTCACTGACATCTTAATTCATTATTGTTTGTATTGCATGACAGCTCGTTGCGAAATGTTGAAATATATACAAGACCTTGCAAGTTTGCCGCCGAGACGAGAAACGGACATTACTTAACCTACATAAGTCGATCATAAAATAACTTATGAGTTTGATGGAGGCGAACTTCCTCTATAAAAGACTTGGGTCAACGCCATTGTTATTTACAGTATATAAGGTTTTCCTTGTCCAAGTTCTGAAATGGACAGGTTGGTTCATTCATCAATGCCAGTTGTTTGTATTCGCTTTTGCTCATGATGGGCTAACATCCGAAACATGAAACAAAGTAACATATAACTGCAAGAAACAAATGCAGAAGAACGATACAAGTTCGTAGATGCAAAGTATAAGATCGGTGTCTATAAGCTTGTTTTGATTGACTGCGAATTAGGCGCCAAAGTGGATACACAGTCGTTCATACTGTGTCATTGAATTTCACTTCCTACCATTTCAAACGCTGCTTGCTGACTGGCGGTCATGCGGTGCGCATTTTATATAGCTTTTGTTTGTACTTAATTGGCGGCAGAGAAAAAAAAAGACAAGAGGCGAGTATAGTTTGTCTCGAAAAGTACACGTTTTCTCTTTGTGTAACAGTAAACAGCGTATGTTTGCAGACAATAGCCACGTTGATTAAAAAAAGCTCGAAACATTAGCTTTGAAAACTTCAAACAAAGCAATTCTATTGATGTAGCTTTCAACCCGCTATATTCACTAGCTAATCCAATATGGCGGATCTGACGTATATGGTTTGTCACGTTCAAAACTCCAAATCTTTATTGCGAAATGCCCGAAGCTATATATTGTAAACAAATACAACCATACTTCGCCGGAAAATACATGCCTGAACCTATATATTTATGTTTAAAATTATATAGTTTTTAAACTACGAATTTGTTAAAACATTTCCGAAAGGAGTGTTGGTTTATTTTCAAAACTTTGAGTAGCTATACAAGTATGTCGCAAAAATGATATAATTACGTGTTATCATGAGGATCAAGCTTTTGTTTACTATAATTATACCATTGGCAGTCAACAGGATACACTAATGTATCCCAAATTATATGGTACATATTGATATTTTCATATTTGTCGGTATATCGTCTTTGGTGATGTTACTAACCACCACTCAGACACACGTGAGCAAATTATGGATGGTCGGACAAGTGGACAAATAAACGAGTTAAGAAGCAAACCAGTAAATAAACAAGTATCAACATCACAACCACAATAAAAAAGTACATCATCACAGAAACGTCATTAACAGAAACGGGATAAAATGTACACAATTTCTTAAGTATTTGAGACGAACAAAACTTTTAACACAAGACATGTATTCGGGGAAAAAATCTTTTTTTGTTGTTTACAATTTATATTTTTTTACAATACTATTCTTTGGACAACATCTATATAACATTTATCATGAAATAGGACACGTTTTTTGCGTTCATTAATTTCTCTTTTTAAAATTATACGTAAACTCTTTAGTTAATGTTGCTGGTGTGTATCATTACTTTTAGTATGATTTCTAATGAAACGGAAATGACGACACTAGTTTGGAGGGTGCATTTTCAAAGACAAAGAAGTAATTTAGAACAGAATTGTTCGGCACTGCACGCTATGCTATATAGCTAGTATTGGCTGGCTATCTACACGGAATCACAACTCACAACATGTAGTCGAGTGCGACATGAACCTGCCCTGGTTCCCATAGTAGCGGTTAGTTTTTGAACGGATAAGGCAACCCCGCACATTCAAGCGTTTGTATATCTGATATTGACCTTTGAAGGTTTAAGTGGGTACATCGGATATGTTATTGTTTCTATCAACTCAACACTTGTCTTGCTTTTCCGCCAGGTTCTTGATTTATGTTATGAAGGGTAGTATCAATTATCGTCATCTACATATATCTTGTTTCCACTACATCTCACACCTTCTAATACTGAAATGAGCTGGATTTGATATTGATTATGCATAAATGAAACAACCTCGATTAACATCGATCAATCGCATTTGTAAATACAATCATTACGTTATTTTTTTGTGATCATGCTCATAGCTGATATTTTTGAAAACAATAAATATACAATATTTATATTTATCGAATTTCGAAAATCATGACTATCGCGTTTTCTGTTTCATCATGGTGATTAGTTTCATCATATTTTTTCATCATGGTGATTAGTTTCAATAATACGGGCGTGTGAATTGGTTGAGATGAATGATTTTCGGCTCGATGGACGTGTCCGTAATGGTCCGGAAATCTTGTGGTGATCAGAATCCCAAAATAGGACAATTTGTTGCATTACTGACCTCGTGTACCAACAAACTATCCATCATTTCTCACACGAACAGTGTAAATCAAGCCTAAGTGATAACAAAAATAAATTTGAACTAGACATGACAAGCGGTTTGTGATAAATATATTTTGGAAGAAAAAGCGAATACATCTACGATCAATAAATTTTCACCTCCCTATAACCCTTCATGCGGACTCGTTGGGTGTCATTTTACATTAACGAGCATGAAATTCCTGAGAGGGCATACCAAGAAATAGTAGAATAACCCGATTGTTGGGATCTGTGATTTGCCTAAGGTTCATTTTGCGAATGCCAATTCATTCGACGCATCGAAGCTCCAAAATCTCAATGCCAACTTAAAAAGCTGTACATGCTGCAATTGAATTAACTTTGATATTCATTGTCGAACGTGAATGATTGGTCAAGGTCAAATTGGAAGCACGGACCGTGTTTTGAATTGTTGAAGAATATAATTGATATGTTGTTGTTGTATTTTTTGCACAACAACATTGCACCTCACCGATAGAAATAGATTAGTTCGCCAGCTGGAAGTTTTGTAGAACTTCATTACTTTCTCGCATGACTTCTCTTTTTTGGGGTAAGAAAAATCAAGCAACGAATGGTGAAACCAATCATCATTCGCAAAAACCAAACAACGACAATAACAACCATGGGTATTAGAGCTTTACGGCAGCAACCTTTATGCAACTAATTATATACAGCTTTGACTATTTCAAGCTCGGAAATTTTCAAAAGTTGATCTTCTCTGTTTTTAGTTACGTCGAGGGTTAAAAAAAACTGAAATATGTTTCCGAATTCCGTTTGTGTTCGACCCATGTGATACGGTATGTTTTCTTCATTTCCTGTGTTTATATAGCATTATGGGTCGATTAGTGACATTCTATTGAACTGTACACTCGTATTTTGTCTACATGGCTACTTGGTCGTCGGATCGTGCTCTAATTGTTGCTCCATAATTGTTCACCTTTTTTCACCAGTCCTTCCTGTTCTACCCACTTATATTCCATTAACTAGTAAAGCTCATTATCATTATCGTTATCAGGCATGTGCAAGTTTGTTTTTGTATTCACCCTTGTTCACGCATCGGCTTCTTCTCTTTGGCATGACCTAAAGTGGTTTAGCTGTTTTGCAAGAAAATTGGATCTATCTTAACTCATTTCTTTCTTCCGCACTAGTGAACCTGTCGTACTTCAACAATAACCACGAAGGAACCTGGTTAACGACTTATTTTCCATATATTTGGGTAAGAAATAGAGAGTGTTGTTTGTTAGTCAAGTCTAATCATATATGCACATATCAATCATTTGACCATGTGGCTTGCTAAATTTGTCCTTCAAATACCGTTTATCGCTTTGATTAACACAACAACAGTTGTTCAATGAACACGTTGGCGTTATTCCGAGCACAGAATATCGAATTTGCGCGCTTCCATTCTTCTTTGGCCTAAGTTTACCCATAGCCTTCTCAAATATTACAGGAAATGAGTTTCAACTTCGAGGTCGTTGCTATTTTTCTTTGATTTTCTTTCGCTCTACTTTCAATACATATCTGATATCAAAAAGAAAAAGCTAACAAGGTAGTTAGATATAGACTTATCCTGTGGAAATGCCACAGACAGGCAATTGTAGCTATATATATGTATATATACATATATATTTTGGAGCGAGGATGACACTGCCGTATATTGCATCATTTGATGTCGATTTTCCGAACCTTTCTTTACCAACCAACCAGAAAACGTTTGACATGCAAAATCGTATGTTGTTGGTAAAAGTATTTAGTAAATCAACAACGTCTGACTCGGTAATTAATTAAGCTTTTGGGTGAATTTTTGTTTTGTGTTTTCATTTCGCGTCTTCTGATCCCAAGTTGTACACTCCTAAAAATATGTACAAATTTGGCCCCTGACCAAATTGAGTGTGATGGCCACAAACGACCACGATGGTGGAAGTTTATTACGGAGCGAGCATGTTGATAAGCTCGCATCGTCACAACAGTAATGTTATAACCCATATGTCCACATGAAAAATTCAAATATTGTTTTGTATTATCCAGTGCGTAATATAGTGGATTAAACGGAATTGTGGTTATTTCTGTCCCCTCTTCATCACACTCAATGCCATATGTACACACTTGCAGTTTATTTTTAATACATCGAGTGCTCGCCAAAAACCCTTTCATAAACTAACAAATCGATTTCACGATAGTATGTTTATTTTAAATGATCTAAGCGATTTGAAAAGACTTAAAGGTTCGTAAAAGTTCTCTTCACAAAAAAGGCAGATACATAGCAACTGAAGGTATCGAAGATGAATTATTTTTTCGGAAAATAGTTGTTACTTCATAATATATAGTGTTAGGCTGAGAGAATATGGTTTTTTGATTGGTTTTCGTTGTGATTATCGATATAGTTTGTAGCCTATCTTCACCTTATCTCTGCCTTGAATCGGTTTTGAGAGGTTGTGCTATGATGCATGATTGACAGATCATTTCCGGTGAATGCAAAATGATCGTGCGTATTGGTTTATCAATCTGATGTCAACTCTCTGCGTGTAGGATCAATGACCGTCCCACAGAGAAATAATAATTTTCATACATACGCTGTTTGTATGCATGTTCGCGCATTGCTGGTGCTTTTCCTAGACAGTCCGCTTCGAAATTGAAGCATTACAATGACATGCGTTTCATTGATGGAACGGAGACCTGACTCAACGACAGACAAAACACAATTTAAAAAAGCTTAATAATCTGGCGTGAGTTCCATGACATATTGAAGTAGGCTAAAGATTACAATTTTATGCTAGTATTCACAAGCGCTAATTTTTTTTTAAAAAAATACGCCGTTTCTGTTTCGGCGAATATGATAAGGCGACATTTGAAAAAAACAGCCACGCAGTTGTGTATTGAACGAGTTTGAAGACATCTTAGCACGAACCACGTGGGTTTGTGGATGCAAGTTTTGGCGGCAATTCATTTTTCAAAAAAAAACAGTATTTGTTTGAGCTACTGCGCAAATAAACAAATTGCAAGGTACGATTTTATGTTGCTTTGAAGTGGCTAACCTTTTTGGGGGGGAAATTTCGCAATAATGAAAGTGGTTTTGTTTACATCGCGTTAGTAGCTGTGCGCGACTGCAACGGTCGCATTGGTGACCGTTTAGTTACGGTTAATTTAGTTAGTAGAAGTGATGGCCGCGCGATAGTTAATCCGCAATCTCTTGGGTAAATAGCCATTGTGGCGTATTGAGATGAACTCTGAATGTGCCGGAAATGTCTCGTGGCGTGTCAAAGTGAGAAGGGCACCGCAATACGCAGGTTTACTTCATTAAAAACGTTGTAACCAAGTGCTGTTTCAATCTCACAACTGCTTATCAAGCAACGTAAAGAACACTAGATGCGTATGATGTACTACTACTGTTGTTTCCCGCTTGGCATGCCGTCTATCGCTCTAGTAAACGAACATGTAGCCGTTGAGCGAACGTTTAATCTGGCTTGTCAGTTGTAAAGCAACATGTGACGTCAGGGTAGCGAGAGCAAATAGGACTGCGTTTTGGTAATTGCGTTGTGGGCGGGGATCAAAAATTATTTCTCAGGTGTCTGAGTTTATGTTGCATATCTAAGCGCGCTGTACAAGTGATACGCTTTCGTTAGCCATTCGTGACTCGTACGCCGAATGACGCGACACGGGAAACGTGATTCGAGTGTTGAGTTTAGGAACATTGCTTCTTGTGCCCGCTCTGTCCCATAAGCTATCTGATATGTTTACTAGCGAACATTGCTACATCCCGAAGGCTTGGGGGTCCGGAAACAAAAATTCCATCATTTCCTGAGTTAACTTTATTGGATGAAATCACTTGCCTTGGCCTCGCAACAAACCACGATCGCGGTCAACTCGTTCGCTCTCGATGTCTATAGCACGGAGCTAGATAAGCAACAACACGCATTGACAGTGGCTAAAATAAGATATACGAAACTTTGGTAAGTTAGTAACCCAACGACTATTTGTTTGCTTAAATTTTTCATTAATTTGCCACTACTCCAGCGACCCACAGCCGTTTCTCTAATACTATATAGTTGTATTTGGGGCGACCCTGAACGGTATTAACCAATATTGTAGTGCTACTTCACGATTTTTGACACCAATCTACTTTGGACTTGTTTTAGGTATTCCCATATTGGTAAACAACTATACATCACCGGTTTATTTTACATTGTCGCGTTAATTCATGCCGTAAAGTGTTCACTTGCTGATATTTCGATCAACGATGATCTGGCGACAGTTTGCGGACTAGTTTGCCGGTTGAAAGTCGATAGTATGGATTTTGAGCAGGAAGATCAGATACTACGGTTATACGAGAATCCGCTAGAGCAGGCAACGTCGTACGATGTGTGGAAGCTCAGAGAGAAAATCGCAGCGCCCAACGACTATCGGTCGCGTCGTACGCGAGCCGCGAAAGGTAAACTGGGCTCCTACGAGGACGTGTCGGCCGCTAAGAAAGACGATACGGACGACAAATTAAAAGACGCGACAATCACGTCATCGTGTTTCGATGAATATTGCAAGGTTTCGGCGCCGAAATCAACGGACGATAATAGTAACGAGGATGTATCAAGACCTTTAAAGACTAATACGGCTTTTGGACGGTCAAAAATGCCGTTCGAGAGGTTTCAACAGCAACATATCGGAGGTGGAATTGTAGACTGTACGTCGAGGTTGCAACCGCAGTCTATGAGGTGTTCAAACGAGTCTCCAAACGAGTGTAGTACGCCGCGTAGTAGACGAAGCGGGGAAGGCGCTATAAACTCCACGAACAGCGAGCAGCGTTACAATGATATTGATGAAACATTAACTTGCTGTGGAGCGCATCTTGACAATGTTATAGATTATTGTACGTGTATGTATTGTGTCAAAGGGTTGTTTTATCATTGTACTAAAGACTCGTGCCCAGAGAATGAGCTAGTGGAGCCGTACGCATGCACTCCGGTCGGCTGTGGATGCGTAAAACGTTGGAGCGCTCTCGCTTTATTAGCAGTATTCCTACCTTGCCTTATATGCTATCCCGTGGCAAGCGGGTGTACAGAGATTTGTAAATGCTATAAAAGACAACAAGCGAGCATGAAAGAACATAGAGAGAGGACATTTCAGTCACAGAATCGGTTAAGATAGCGGTGACCGAATGCCGCGTGCGTATAGTATAGTATACGGCGCGGATCGACCGGGACCGATTTTGGTCCCACTGAAAACTGCTCGAACCAGCGCGGCAACACAAAATGTGCAGCAACAGCAGCAGCCTGTAGCATATAGGCACACTTGACGAACCAGTGTCGCATTGTACAGTGTACATATAGGCTTATACCTTCTATAAATATATAGCCAACACTGTTTCCTACACCGTTCATATTTAAAACCTGTTGAGTTTGTAAATAATAAATGAATAACAGACTTATTCGCAGTGATATATTATTTTAAGCTATATTATATCCACTTCGCTATATATGAAATAGTATAGTGTATTTAATATACGGAGCATTTGACGTAGGAACCTTCGGATATTGGTTCGAGATATTTATGAGAGAGCCCAAAACATCATTTAAGTAATATACTATGTTGTTCATATAGTCTTCCTTTGTACCGTACGAACGTAAACTGTTGAACTGCTTGTTGGAACCGAGGTCGTTAAATTTGACCTTATTTCTAAAATTAAATTAATGGCTTGCGACACCCTTGGGATGTAAGCATGTTTAATATAACTTATATAATATCACATATAATATATTTATATTCTGCTATAATGACCAATGTTAGGTGAAAGGCGATCGAAAATATTGAATAAAATACTTATTGAAATATGACATTAGTATTCACGCATTACTTATTTCATTCACTACAGTAAACGTGTCCATATGTTCATTGATCTATATTGACTAACATTCAGTCACTGTTCTGATATTGCAGTTATATGCAAGCAAGGACAATATCAGTGATAAAAGACCAGAAAGAAGTACATAGTTCGTGAACTTAGGAATTTGTCGCTCGGCGTGCAATTTTAACCCCCGTTTTCATTAAACATCGAGTGCCGTTTGACCTGCAAAAGGATGTAGAAATGAGTTAATCATGGATAGGTTGATCAGGGGGAACAAAACGTGTCTATTGTTGACACGAGGGTAGTAAAGGTGGTGTAGCATACTGGAGAGAGATTGTATACTACTGTATCTGTAGGTCTTGCCGAATGTAGGGCCGTGACAACGGGTGAGCAGTTGCAACATCGGGTCGTGTTGCGAGCAGAGCACAGACCTATCCTGTGCCTATCTCTTCGCGACGCCGGAAATTAGAGAGAAGAGGGTTTGTGCGAAATCTGGCATCGTATGACTTTTGGGTCATGTCATGTTTTGGTTTTATTAACAAGCTGTGATTATCCCGAGAAAGATTAGATGATAAAGTAGGGACAGCTTCTCCAAGTGTTGTGTGGTTGTGCTCAGCTAGCACAACAAGGTCAACACAACATTATTGCCTGACGCCACCCGCCGCGAGACAGCAAAAAGCGACGTTGCTACTGCTGTGGCACGCGGCCAGTATGTGCCCTGGAAACGTCACCAAACTATGAACTACACGGCTGCAACATGAAGCAAATACGACCGGAAAGTCAAGAAACTTCTTAAGTCAATGAAGCGCAACTTTGAGCATGAAAACAGGACACGCATTTGCTTAATGGCTGTGTAGGCTAAGTGGCTCGTATGAATGTCGTTTTTCCTGCAACTGTCTCGTGAATCTCGCCTTGCGGTTAATTACTTGACCTTGGTTGTCTAAAATTAGAGAGCCAACTTTCAGGGTTGTGTCTACATTCCCCATTTTCCACACTACGTCTGCTATCACTGCAGTGCTCGC
>FXAL01034017.1:0-13159 GCA_900177555.1 Renilla reniformis
AACCCTGGGAACGAATGTGAACGTGACTTGAATAAACGCCTCTATGTGGAATGAAATTGAACGAAGTTTTCTGAAACAATCTTCCAGTTTTTAATTTATGTTTTGATAAAGTTAGTGAAAAACATCTTTTTCATAGTTCAGTCTACGTGGAATTGAAGGTGAAACCACTTATTTAACAGTAACAAATGCAAATTAGTTTTCTCCTGTTGCGCTCCCGGAATAATCTTATTACGTCACCTCCGTAAATTTTGAAATCAAATTGACCATATGAATATCGATTTTTAAGGATGTGATTAGAGTTTGAGAATTCGTAATTTATAAATGGAAAAGAATCATTATTCGGAAGTTTTATGGAGTGGTGATATGACACTTTTCACATTGTAAGCACATTTCATTGTAAATGGCAGTGCGTTATTTTTTTTTCAAATTCACTCTCCTAACATTCCACTTATATTAATTATGAATAATATTTAATTCCCGATTGAAACAAAGTAATTGGTAAATCGAGGGTCCGAAGTAATTGGTTTAAATACTGTTGCAATCATCCTTCCTTATTTGTCACGTACTGAAACCCTGATAATTTATATTTTGGAAATTTCCATGGATATTTTCGCGGCACTTCATTGCAAATACAAAAATATGTAATATAAATCTTCGCGGCACGTTTTCCATATTAAAAATGACTGAAAATACGTTTCCCTACATCACAATGACAAAAAAACACCATGCTTTTTTATTGTATATAGCAAGTTGCACTTCCTATATCTATGATTGTAAATATTATATTATATCCAAAGGTATATATTAATAATTTGAATTTTCATAAAACAAAATGGCATATACTCAGCTAAAAGTATGACTAAAAAGACTTTCAGGGTCTACAGGACATGGCTGACTGATGTCAGGGTGTCAAGGTGAGTCTGCACAAAAATGATTATAACGCGCGCAAATGGCGCCCTGAACCTATGCCCTGAACGAACGTCGAGAACAATTAAATTAAATTATTGTTATTACAGAGTAATCAATAAAAAAATACCATTATAAATAATTAAGTGATGCATTTAAAGTAAACTTTCACTTTCGATTAAGCAACGCACCCAAATGTGTACCACGTTTGAAAATTTAGAAATATGAAGATCGCCACCCTCATTTGAGCAAATAGCTAAGAGTTAAAAATTCTAATTTAGTCAAAAGTGGGATTTGAAGTTTCAAATATTGAATATCAACACGCTAAAAATCATGTATCATGCCGTGATAAATGGTGCAAGAGTGATCAAATTGTGAAATTTATCTTATTTCATGTACTGATCCGTCTGATCATTTAGTTTTATTGTTTTTGTTAAATGTATATAAAACTGTAATGAAATTGTAATAGTTTCTTTCATGGGATTCCATCCCGTCTGTCACAACATTGTGATGGGGGTACATTCCAATTGTAATTAAAAGATTTGCGAAGATATTCTTCTTTTTGGCATAGCCTATTAAATTTCTTTAGTTCTTCAGCTTTATCCAACATATCTGTTATTGTTTGTTTATGGCTAACAATATGAACGTTTTTACATCCCCTAGATTGCCACTCTGTATCAAATCTTGCATCATGTACTCTTGTCAATTTTATGGGACTGAGCCAGGTACCTATAGTTTGAAGATAGCATAATTTTAGTTTCATTTGTACCATAACTATAATAATAACTATAATAATATAAATAACTAATAATTATTTTGAATAAAGTTCAGTTTCCCAGGGTATATAACAATAACTTCTTTAGTAAATGGTTTGAAAAAATCTCAAATAAATAATATAAGATGCTGACATTGCTGATGACCAGTTGGGTTTCATAAAAATACTATTATCATCGTGTTACATTATATATATTACCTAATTATATATCATGTACTGAAAATTTTATGACAAATCACAACGTATTGTAAACCAGTTAGACAAGTCCAGGCATGTTATGATGTTTCCGCTGGAAAAACCCTATTCATTATATTTAATTTTCAATAATGTCAACAAAATGATAGTAATAGGAATGTATTATGATAAAACAAATCTAATAATAAAATAATAGGAACTTCAAGTTGAAATTGTAGTGGAAAAAATAGAAAAGTATAAAATGAAAGTATGGAGAAAACATAAGTATATAGCTCACCTAATGAAACATCCTCACTGTTATAGAGTACTAGCAAGGATGAGATATTTGCAATATACTGCACAAGTTTCTGTGAAATAATATATCCACCACCAAGAGCATATGGTAAATAATGGTCACAAAGTATCCACTTCCTTTCTGCCCACTTACCACTATATTTAACCCTAGAACTACCTCGATGAAACCCCCAATATAAATTATCAATATTCTTATATTTTATATGAAGTTCAGAAACAATGACATCAAGTCTTACAAATGAATCATCATCAACTTTCATTACAAATGATGATTCAACATAGTTGTTCACCCACAACAAGGACTTTAGCAGCTTTTCTGTCAATTTATTATATGCCTCCTCAAAATGATCCATAACCAACAAATCTTTGTTCAAATAATGCTCATGTTTGAGATCTTCCTTCATTTTGTCAGATAAATTTCTACCACCAATGACAAATCGAAAGCTGACATCACTAGAGTTAGGTATGGTGTTCAACCATGTGGACCTCATTGCATCTCGTCTTTCTATATTTCTTGGTCCAGTCAACACAAGAATGAATAAGAATACTGTGAGTCTACCATCATTTGATACTGGTTGGTCAATTGAAGATTTCCTTTTTGCAACACTTTCATCTTTGTTGGTATTGTTATAAATATGGTGCTCACACGGAGCACAGTAATAGCTTTGTAGAAGTATTATTAAATATAAACCGAAATAAAACAATATACCAAGGATAAATAGGTACTTGATGATAAAACGTAACTTCATTCGCATTCTCATCACACGTAATATTCATGAAGTGAAAATGAAGGTACTGTCATAGAGTACTTCCTATCATAGTTGGAACAACAGTATCAGTAGTTGACAACATTTACCATGTTTGTAAAGTGAATTGGTTAATCTGACTGACCATCCAAATAATACCTGCCATCACTCAAAATGACATCGTAACGCCAGTCCATGCATGGTCCATGAGAATTATGCAATGAAATTCACCAACTAATTTTAAATTCCGCTCGATACGATACGTAATTATTTCAATGAAACAATTGTGAATGTTTGTCTCTGTGTTGCTTGTTGTTTTTAGGTGCATTTATGGTGTCAGTCTTTAGACTTTTAGTCGGGCTGGTCACTGATATCAGGGCCGGATCACCGATATAACCTGTTATATGAGAGATCAGTGAGACAGCGAGGCGACGTTATCTATTTTAGCATAAAAAAGCCACGCACAATTTTGTCAAGGTCAATGTTCATAACTGCAAAGAGGGTCCTGAAGGGGGGGTGTCTAATCCCATTTCCCAGTCTAATTACTCGGGATTCCGTAGGAAATCCCGAGTATAGGATTCGCCTTTCTTTTTTTATTCTTTTTGTCGACCACGAATTGCCCAAGTCACGTGTCAAAGGCTGTCACCAAAGTTACCGGGGCACGTGAAGAGGTAATTAAATACATTTCTCAGCTGTACGACTTATATATATAAGCAGAATCTCAAGTTCACGCAGTTATGCGTCTAGTTTTCTTCAAAATCGCATTTCCAGTCTTCATAATCCCATTCTCAGTGTGCATGACTTGTTGTGATCTGTTTGGGGATTGGGAACTACATTCTCATCGAAATAACATGTTCAGTGATCTGCGTGACAATGACAGACTAGAATGGTCTGAAAATGTTTTTTATTACATTCAAATATTAAACAATTACATTTTCATTAAAAACTACTTATTCATTAAAAATTCGTTTTCTATGTCATTCTAGAATGGTAAAAAGTAAATTCCATTCCCATCTGGTCAGTGATCTATTTCCCATTTCCAAGAAACAAAATCCCAGTTCATCCAATCCCATTTTCCCAGCCCAAAATCAGGCCAATCCCATTCCCATTCTACCGCTTCAGGACCCTCTGCAATAACATGAAAAACATAAAAATACGGGACGCGAGCCAACTACCATTTTTGGCTATATCAGTATCATCGAACGCATGGCCGCTGAATTTGTCATATTGTTATATACCAAGACGATAGTTAAAATCATATTCCAGCCAAACAACTGAACTGCATCAAGATCCCCACACGAGTTTGTTTTTACCTACACATGTTATTTTGAACGTGGTTTGCCAAATATTTGGTCAGTTATAGGCCTCTCCATGAGGAAAACAAAAGAAAACGTAACTTAGCTATGTACTTGACGTTTACTCCAAAGATGTCAATGTGGAAAAACCTGGGAAATCACAGTTTCTACTGAATGACTATATTGCAAAATATTTTAAAATACCCCAAATAAACGATTGAGACAAGCTTCAAATAGTTTCCATGGGTCTTTGACGCGGAAATCACTCTGATTCCAACATTAAGACGTGTTTCAATGGTTTCACTTTCATCACGCTATACAAGCACGCGCCGTATTTACTAAAAGGCAATTCAGAAAATCATCTCAATATGTGACACGGAGGTTGCTAATCCGAATAGCAACATCCAAAATTTTCAATGATAAATAATGAGACAGCCCATATCAGTGGAACGTCTTGTGTAATTCGCAATTACTCTTGTAATTGCAAAAATTACATTCACCCTAATCCTAACTGTTATCATAACAAGATACTCATTATATATACAATAAGTTTCAATCATGATGTACATGCAACGTTTTATTGCTGGGCTTTCGACTATTGTGTATACCCACAGACTTTTAAATATTTGATATAGTTAGCACAATACAAAGCTTCAAACAAAACTACTCACTGTTGAGTATTATCAACCAACTATACCTAGATAGTTCATTCAATAGTTGGCAAATCATAGACCAGTCAAAGAATATCATTCGATAATAGTTAATGAGCTGATCTTTTTAATGAGTTCATTTTTGAATATCCTCTCTATCCTGTCATTATACATTATTGTTATGATAACCAATCTGGGAAAAGCTTTCGAGCGGTACGGTAATATTGCAAAAAAGGCGCTCTTTAATTAGCTAGTTCATGGCGGAATAAACTTGTTGCGTTGTTACAAACTATATATAGTCTAAACAACAATCATTTTGCAAATGTTGTCGCACAATGTTATGAATTTATATCGGAAACGCTCTTTTTAAAGATAACTTAGATAGACAGTTACTCAGGCAGAAACCCAAACACGTCATAATATAAAAACCACTCATTTGGGATATTAGTTTCAGACATCACTGTTGGTCAACAACTACAGACTGGGAAATATACCTCAGTCATCTATACAACGGCTGAATAACTGACCTGATGGGACGTGTGGCACCCATTGCGCTGTTAGCTTTATTGGTTATCTTTGTTTGGGATAACAAAGTCCAATCACAGCTGATAGGTATGATCTCGAATGAAATGTAATATTCGAGTTGCACAAAATTAGTAGCTAAGATGTCATCAAATATGGAAACTGTGTTAATTTTGTTAAAATTCCAAGAATAAGGAATAAATTAGTAATAAATTAATTTTTTAAATGTGAAAAGAGTAAAATTAGCATGGTTCATAACCTAGCCCGAGTGTTTTTTGACCTCCCTTTGAAATGATTGAACACGTTTGTTGGCGTTAGTTAGGGTTTTTGTTTTTATATAGGCTTTCAGCCGTTTATTTTTTGTATGTTCCATAGAGTGCAATGGCGTGTTGTAAATACTACTAATTTCATAGGCGGTAAAAATGAGCGAGATTTGTCACTACAATGTTAAAGGGCACATGCAGACATTTTTTATTTCCCGCTCATATTGTAGAGCGCGTCGCGTTGAGTTCAGTGGTGCAAGTTTTTTCTCCCTGCGACAAATACTCGCGAAGCTATGCTTTCTCAAAGTCTGGCCGCGCTGCATTTGAAATGGAAAAATTGACATAGTAAAACCCCGCCTTGTGACGTAAAGACCAGAACCGTGATATAAATGCATGTAAGCTTTATATTACAAATCCAATCACTCGTGTTACTGCAACCCGCAACAACACATCTATCTGACATTTTCGTTTAGAAATATCGAAAAATAGAACGATATCTCATATATTTCAATACTGCGCTATTTGATCGTGTTCTGCTCTCACGTCACAGCCCGGCTCGCCCCAGTTTCCTAGTCATACCATGGTGCAAAATAGCTGTATTATTAAAGGATTATTAACCGAGAGCGAGGTCATTACGGGAAAATATCAGACCGGGATTTGACAGTATTTTTCCGTACTGTCAAATCCCGGTCTGATATTTTCCCGTAATGACCGAGCGGACGAGGTTAATAATAAATTTATTATATGGCATCAATGAAATTTCCCCATATAACTGTATACCGTATGCGTGCTCCTTGCAAACCGCGTATCAGACCGGTCTGTTACGGAAAATATCAGACCGGCGAAAAAACATTTCAGCCAATCACAACGCGTCATTTCACCAGAAGTAGCGCTTGCCATATAATAAGAGAGCGATAACTTTGCGAGTATTTCTCGCAGAGAAAAAGAAATTGTACCACTAAACTCAGCGCGGCGAGCTCTATAAGATAGGCGAAGAATAAAAAATGTCTGCATATGCCCTTTGAATTTATTCACTTTACATCCACTCACGGAAGAAAGTCATCACAGGACGTAGCTATTGTCCTATTGGATCGAGAAACCCGAAAATGAAAGAACCTGCCAAAGGAAGTTTCTTGGAAGTTGAATAGTAAAATTTGAAAACTCTCTGTACTTACTCTACAGTATAAACCATTTTGGAATGTGAAATTTGATCACCACTTGATAACATAATGAGCAGGAGACTGGCTGCGGCTTGTAAGCTTTAATCTTAGTTCTATTAAGTTGTAAACGTTAAAAGCAAACATAGACAAAACATAGAAGGTAAACATTGTTTAACGGTGTTACACGTGGACATTGTTGTATCTGATGCTTACTTATATTATCTAATTGCTTCTTTCATTTTTTTACACAGGCAACGATTGTAAAAATGATGTCATTTTGATTGTCGATACATCGTTCTCAATTGGCAAAGAAAATTTTGACGATAACATAAAACCATTTTTACAACGATTTATCAGCGATCCAACATTGAATATCGCTTACGATGGTACAAATTTGGCTCTTATGGTGTTTAGTTCCGAAAAGTTGACCAAACTTGTGTATGATTTTCGTAATGATCAATACCACACTAGTGTCCTCAATAGACTTAATCGTCTTAAATGGGGAGATGTAAAAGGAGGTCACACAAGAACTGATATTGCACTTAAAAAAGCTAATGAGGTGGGTTGTTGTATGAAATCTTCTTCATCAAGTTCCTTGCTAGAATATTATAATTGGAGCGAACATACTCACATGGATATACGAAGACCTGCCGTGAGGCAATTTTCTTCTCCAACTTTAACCAATTCTGAAGTTCCATTTGAAATTTGTCTTGCAATTTTGGGATCAAGGGATTCTAAATAAATATATAGTTAATACCCATATAATACCCGAATATACCGATGTAGTATTAGCAAGTAAATCAAGTAAATTAGACAAAGCATCATAAATGGTATATTGTTTTGGCTGACTTACGGCCCAGAAATTTGACCACACTTAATAGTTTTGACTACGGAACGTTTTCAAGAAAATAACACAATCATTGAATGTTCAACTTTTAAGTTTCGGCCAAAACAACTCATATTGTTTACAGATTTCTGACAAGTTTGTATACTTCATATTGTGGTATGTTTGGAAACCGATATAGTTTCTGATTTTTCCAATACTCTTGTATCAGTCCTCAAAGTCTATTCGAATGAACATAAGAGTAAAACAATAAAAAAGTTTTGAATTACTAATATTAAATCGCAATCAATCCTAAACTTAACGTTTACTGACTACCCTAGAATAACAGTGAGAAACAACCAAAGTTCTAAAAGCCTCCTAACAATTGTTTTTCGACAAATGTTGCATGCGCGGTAAACGATAACTATTGGGATCAATTGAGATTTTCAAAGAACATGAAGGATGCGGCCCATTCAGACTGATTCTGTGAGACTATAACCTATACTAACTTCACTTGGAAGAACAGATCATCTGCAGTATAAGACTATTATACCTTCTCAAAGAGGACGATAATAAATGAACTTCGATGTCCCTTTTCCCCGCTCTCGGGAAAATCACCCCACCCTTTCCGAACGTCACTGGCGACGGGACGCAGTGGTCCACCGGGACACCGAAAAACACATATTTTCAGAGCTTATATTCTAGCGCGGGCTCTTGGTCTGAAGTCCGTGTTTTCATTCTTCTATGCGGATATATCTATAATCCATATATCCTGTTATACAACATAGCATAGACAAATTTATATTTCTTATTGTTAGATATTCAAGAATAGAAGCCCACTTAATCATCGGTCAGACGCACGTGATGTAGTTATCTTACTAACAGATGGTCATCCTCATGGAATTGCAAATGCTGAAGAAGAAGCAACAATCTACGCTGAAAGATTGAAAGTGAAAGATGTTCTAATAATCGGTGTTGCTGTTGGTGATGCCTTACAAAATACATCTTATCACAATACATTGAAACGAATCGCGTCTCCCGGTCAAACTTTCGGAGTCACATTCAACAACATTGATGATATTCTGACTCTTCTGGTTGATAGATCATGTGAACCAATACACACCATCCCTGTACCACTACGTAAGAAACTTGTCACTCTTGTTTGTTAATATAAAACAATGAAGTTTTCTTTCACATATTATATTTTTACAAGCTGTTTCTCTCCTGTTGATACAAATATACGTGAACTGATACTTTATAAGAAGATTGAAATGTTACAGTGAACATAACATGGGTTTAAAGTTTTATTACGAAATTCAATGATTTTAAACACACATACTAACTGCAAGAACATTTTGTATTTGAGAGAAAATTATGCTATTGCATACGTTCAAAAAGTGAGACAAAGTCATCAAAAAGTCTTGTCAGGAATTTTGTTTTTTATGTAGCTTGCGTGTGTCCAACCACTGATTTGAGGACTTACGTCCCGAGAGGAGGCCGTAATAGTATTGAAATCAACTGGGATGTCCCCATACCAAACTGTGAATCTGAACTTGACAGTATCATACCGGATGTTAAACCAGGAGACACGTTTACTGCTGGAACACACACGATTCTGTATCGTTATAATGTCGACAAAGACGATGATTTAATATGCAACGTCACTTTTACTGTGCAAGGTAGCAATATCAACATCTAAAGTTTATCAGTTGATTCGTTATTGGTTACTGTTCTTAATTGTTTGAAGTTATGCAATGTTACAATTTGCATTGAAGTTAAAGCGTAAAAACTGTGCATTAATTATAAAAAAATTAGAATATTGAAATAACGATAAAAATTTCCAACAACAAATTTGTTGTAGCATCGAATTATTCTATATAGCTATACATGGTAGTTTGTTGGTTCATTGCAAACTGGATTGCAAAATTAGATAATCGAGAACTGGAGCAAATGAAATGTCGTCTCGTATATTTATAGTCTTTTCACGCGTGAATCATCTTCAAAGCTCAATGCCATATACAAGAAGCTTGCACGGGACCCGTCAATCAAACAAAGCCGTCAAAAAGTACATAATTGCCTAACGGCTAATATCTCGTTACTTTTTCTTTCTAGCTCGTCAGATCTCATTTTGCAGAGGAGCTGCATTTTTCCCATCGGCGAAAGAGTGTTGCTGTGGTGCATTGCATGACAAGAGGAACGGATACCAATGTTGCGGGATTGGGTATTACTCAACAGCAGTTGAGAAATGCTGTCCACATTCAAACATCAAAAGGAGAGATCAGCCCTGCGAAGAGCCAAGTACGTTCAAAATCACTTTGTATTTTACTAGAAGCTGACAAGCTGCATATATTGTATTCCATCCATAATCTACATTCTATAGAGTATTTTTACGATCCCAGATCACAACCTTTTGTTTTGGGGTAATAATTTCTTCCAGCATGAAAACACCGTACGTGACATTAGTGCAGACTTTAAAGTTACTCATCTCCAGAGACAAGGAAAATCGGCCAGTTGTCGGTACAAGTTTCGCTACTCGTACACGTGAATATTGCACAGCCGCTCTGGGATGAATATCCAATATGTAATTTGCAGCATAAGTAAAATAACCAAACCTCACATGCATAACACTGCGTTCTGTAGCACAATAAACATTCAGAAACGAGTGCAACACAACGTTGGACGTTCGGAAGCATTCAAGTTCTCCCTCCTTTTACAATCAATTATCAAAAACTGAAGGTTGATAGCTATTCGATTCATTAGATTATCAAAATTTAATGTTGGTCGTTTGAAGTTGGTCGTTTGAAGACTACACATAGATAATAAATCGCTGTTCCTGATGAGTTATAACTTTGGATTTTGAATCCTGACATTATCTTTTACAATGTAACTACTGCACATTTCTAATTTTCAGTTGCTTATTCACCATCAGGTTGCGATTGTCCTGATGTGTCTCTCGGTGTTGCGTACCTCAAGTCTGGTATTTCCGCTATACCAATATCATGGGAGAAACCAAAACCGAATTGTGAAAGCCGGTTAAAAGCATCAACCCCCAGAATACGATCAGGGCAAAGTTTCTCAGTTGGTTCGTATTCGGTGAAATACACTTACACCGTACATCAAATACTTGAAGTGTCATGTAAAGTTAGCTTCGAAGTCAGAGGTATTTCAATCATCATGTTTTCATGTCCTAATGTGATATGGTATATACATATATGATAGTAATGCGAGCACAATTCGTGACGTTTTACTTTCTTGTTATATTTAAAAATGGCGTGGTTTTCTCATCATAGCTACATATTATGATTTATTATAATATTCTTAAAAACGTTTTCTAGAATGCTTTTGCCCCACGTTGTTTTTAAGTTCTCAAAAAGTGACTCCCGGGGCTACATTAAAGTTAATGTACTGGAAACAACCTCGACCCAACTGCCCTGGTGCACGTATTGTTGACAAGCCACAACAACGGTCCGGAGATTACTTCCCAATTGGTCAACACAACCTTGAATATACTTACAACATTGCAAACCAGTTCAATATCACGTGTGAAGTTCAGTTTGAAATACGAGGTTTGAAACATGATACAACATGATATCAATTTCAAATATAAAAAACAAGAACATTTTGATGAACCTGAGCACTATAATAGTTTTCTTGACCACCTACCGCGTGTTTTTAATGTAGCTTTTTTCAGCGTAACTCAATTTCAACGTCTGAACAGTATTCATTATTTTCAAAATGTGTGAAACACTTCCGGATTATGTTCATTTACTTTGCCTGTAATCAAGAATAGAATGTATATAGTTATATAGGCCATTGCATATTCAGTTATTGATGAAATTTTGCCTAGGATACTGTCAAAGACCATTCGCGCACATTTCAGCTTATCGTTAAAAACACGACTTGTGCAATTAAAATGATCGGGCGATTGACGACCAGCGCCTTTATAAACACAATTTCATGAACGGATTTTTCAAACTATCAACGGACGTATGATAACAGGAACGATGTAATCAGCTTAATGGGCGTATTTTTCAGTGATATTTTTCTTTTAGGCGCTCTTTGTCGTGATAAAGGTTACGATGCTTCACGTCAAATATGTTGCTGTGGCAGAATTTACGACATACGCCGTGGTTATGCTTGTTGTGCTGAGAAATACTATGCAACAGCCATTCAGAAATGTTGCAGGCAAATTGGACCAAGACCAAAGGGTGTACCATGTCCTCGCCAACTTCGTTAACAAATAAAGTACATTGCCTTTTTACATTCTGATATATCCTTGATTTACATACATACAAGTAACAATAATTCCATTATATCTCATATGATTTCTCAAATACTTTTAAAAAGCTAAATGAAAGGATTTATACCTGATTTAAAACTATTTTATAGTGAAATAAAGATTGCTTAGGTCGTATTGTTCTCGAATAACAAAAATATATCTTTAAGTACTTGTATATCGTGCATATTGACATGTGAACAATGGAAATGAAAATATTCCTTGGATAAAGATGTTTCTCATGTGTTAACTCTTGCAGTATAAACAATGCTGAGACAAAAAAGAAATTTTTGAGATACAATTCTACAAGTGGACCTTTCACCTTGCGGGTAAAACTTCAAGATACAAACCAGTAAGGACCGGCCGCTCGGAAAGTTTCCATGTTGAGTATAAACATATTTATACTTATATGTATGCTACTCGGACAATCAGGACTCACTTTTCACTCGGTTCAAACAGTCGTCACTATTCATGTTTATTTTAGCACCCCACTGGAGAACACATATAACATGTGATGTGGGTATAATCCTAATAAAATATCATCAAACAAAAAAAATCTTGAACCGTCCATTATTGTTTCATCGATTTGTTTACTGCGACTAGGAATGCAGATCAATTTTTGTGTGAAATATGGTATCGAAAGTGAAATTGAACAACTGCATAATATCCATTTATTTCCTATTTTAAAATGTCGATTCAGCTTAGGAAGGAAATTTGACATTTTTTATTACTAAATCCATGTGTGAAACGTCAATCTTGCTTTTGTACGTTGTCTTCTGGTCTTATCTGACGCACTGATCCATAAGACATGCCTTTTTGTGATGCACCTTTATTACTACCCATCTGAAGTCCAATAACACCTTGTCCTGCTCTCATTTGTTCTTCAGAGAAGTTACGAACATTACGAGTTGATTCGCCACCTTCAAGCTATACAAGAAAAATTTCAGGCCTGATTGGAGCCGAAGATAGCGAACTGTGTTAAAATAAAGAAGGGAAGAGATACCATTCTGATAGTAAAGTGGAAAAGTCCGGTGGAAATCATAATCCGGCGAAAGCAACCATTGTCATAAGAAATTCACAAATTGAAAACGGTTTTTTGTTCACACCTCTGCTACGACAGCATTTTACATGATGGCATATCTTTATAAATGTCAGTAGTATAAGAGGTACCGTTCGACCCGGAAAAATCGGTTATCATTATTCATAAATGATTAGTTGTTCATAAATTTTGAGGAGCCATTAGTTATTCATTTC
>FXAL01034214.1:3017-13537 GCA_900177555.1 Renilla reniformis
TATATATTCATTTATTGCCCATACAAATATAATATATATATTTGCTTTACTGTACAAAGTCCTATCCCAGTAGTTAGCATGGGCAAATGTATGATCAATTGATGGTTGTACGTGTCTGTAGTTTGTCCGTCAAGATTGAAACTGAATTGTGCCAATGTGATGTATTCGGAACCATGTGGTCAAAATTTCGATTGTTCCCATATCTCTCCTGGTCTGTTATGCTGCCAGAGTGGTTGTACTGGTGACACAAAATACGTCTGTATTCCTGAAGGTAATTACCACAAAACGAATCTTGCAACCTTCTTCTCTAATTAACTAACAGGGCCTCAAGCGGACCACGCCCTTCATTAAGCCACGTGCGATAGTTGCTCAAGCACCTCGTGTACAACATTATTCTAATGGAATTATTACTTTCAGAGAATCCTGATTGCCCGAAACTTACACCAGCGACTTTTACTGGAATGAAAACATGTAAAAAACATAGCGATTGCAACGAAGATCGAGGGTTCGTTTGTTGTATGAATATGGCAGCTCAAGGTTACTGTCATCAGCCAAAAACCATATATTGATAGTTGTTATGGAGACTGTATCCGATTTATAACATTAACCAAGAGTTTTATTATGAATCATTTTGTAAATAAAATACAGATTAAAACAAAATAGTTAATCTCTGACTGGAATAGAATGTGACAAGTAGCTAAGTTACGCAAGGAAAAGACGTATTTTTTCAACGAATAGGTTCTGGGAGCATATGGTAGAGAGGAACCAGATTGTTGATCTTTGGAATCAATGGTTCCAATATATACAACCTGTTGAAGAAACAACACCGGTATTTCCATTCCACAGGAATACAGATATAGTTACAAAAGAGAATGAGAGAGGCGTCGAAATTGCGTAGTTTAGTGGCAATATTCGAACACAAATACGTCGAATTTTGAATTCGTTACCAATTAGCAGCAATATATAATGAATATTAGGCAGCAGTTTTTCTTTCAATTTTTTATAGTTTTAACAATATGGCCCGAGGTATGTACATTCAATTATCACGTACCTATAACCTCTCTAATAGATAATTAGAACGCCAATTAAGTTGTATCTTTTTTATAGGTATCGAAAGGAACTGTCAAAAGATCGGGTGAAGGTCAGTGGAAATGTTGTTTGGTGCAAAAAGATCATGAATATTTTGGTAATACATATATATAAATATATTTCAGATACGATTTGTCCACCGTTGTCTGAATTAAACTGCATTAATGTTTTATATTTGTACCCATGTAAAAGTGATAATGATTGCTCACATAAACGTAACATGATGTGTTGTCCGACAAATTGTCCACATTACGCTACAACAATGTGTGTTTCCCGAGGTAGGTAATCTCCATTGAACACATGCTACCGTAGTGCCACACCCATATATATAGCAACAACGTCCCATGTTTCTATATATTCAAATAAGTACTAACTGCTACATCAATCCATTTTTAAATTTAATATAATCGCAATTTTTAAAATTTATTCGAATTCATTTGTAGAACAATATTAGCGATTCACTTTAAAATTGATATAAATGTTGTTCAATTTCAGCTGTGGATTATTGCCCGTTTAAGACATCGTATCATTTCACTGAGCAAAGATGTAATAGCGTCAGAGATTGCGGGAAAGATATGATATGTTGCAAGGATGTTACTGGTTATGGTTACTGCCGTAAGGAATAGGTAGGTATTTATAGAAGAGATGGTATATCACCACACAGTACCATAAAAGTTTGGCAAATGTTATAGTTTAGAATCCTGTTCCGTAGTTTGTCTGGACCAGGCAAATAATGGATCAAATTTCCATTCGGTGTCTTCATTACCATTATTATCCATTCCTATATCTCTTACAGTTCGTTCAGTGGTGAATATATCGTGTTCTTCGAACAATGGTTCAGCAGCAAACTTTCCAAGACAAATAACCAATACTAAAGCAACCACGATAAAAACAATAAGGCCAATACCAGCTAATTGCCCTGAGATTAATGATTCACGGACTGCTGGATACTCTGTGAAATACGATTTAATTTTGTAAAGTTGTATATTAAGAAGAATTTAAAATTGCAATATCAGATTTATTATTATTCTTACTCTTCATCCATCCAACGAAATAAGCTCTATCTACGGTAAGGTTTCCAAAAGATCCCGATTTTACAGCAGTTTTTAAACGATCCAATGCAATGTTGGGATCACCACCCATTCCACCAATCATTTCTATCTCAAACTGACTAATAACGCTACCCTCTCTGCAAAAAATGAAAGAATTACCCCAGGAAACACTATTTAGTTGTATGGTGCGTCTGTCAAATATTTGATATGGTACCTCCCTACATAAATGGCATCGTTTGATATTCACCTGAATGATATAACTTTAGAAGTCGTATAATATGGATCAGACGACATAACAGAATCAACCTAGATGGTTGAGTATACATTGAAGTCAAAATATGAAAAAAAGATTGGCGTATATAAAAGATGTCTATATACCGCATTTGTGACGTCTAAAGCTGTTCTCCGAGATAACTCTGACGACATATTTTTTAACTCTGAACTAAAGTTGAGGTTAACGATACGAATTTCCGCAACAAACGTTCCTGTAAAAATGACAAAAAGAAATGTGGCAAAAGTGGAGCAAACGAATAGTTTTAAGTGGCTGCTTATTTACTTTTTGTGATTCTATCGACAGTTTCATTAGGAGCCATCACACTGTGACTAGATACCGGTAACGACGTTCTCCCGTTTTCTGAACTCGATGGTCTACCTAGAATGCCCGGAATGGTTAACAACGGAATTCAGAATTATTTACTGGTAACCTAAATATCTACCCACCAGTTTTTGATATGACGTGACTATGGCGTGGTGAAATGATTGATGACGTATTGAGTTGGTGGTTATCGCTGGTGAAATTAACGATGGATGGTGATATACGATTTATTATCATAATTGATGATGAAGTATTGAATGGTGAATGTACGATATATGATGACGTTTTATTGACAATTCTGGTTCTGGAATATGTCGTTAATGATGCTAAAAAGAACATCAGAGTTCAGTTGAGTTGAGAATAATTAGGATTTGTGATTAAGATCAATTAGCATAACAATCAATAACAATTACAATCAGAACATACTTTTACTGCGATATGACGGACTTCCTGTACTGGTTAGTAATGGTGTTTTTGTACCAATCATTTTTGAGTCATCTTTATTTTTGGATTTGGAACTCTTCCGCTCGTCTGCTGAACATTCTAAAACATTGGTAATTGAGAACGATTCAATATTGTTGGGTTAAAAATAGTTATGTCGCGTTAAACATGGATCAATATTCCATTTCATGGTCATACCTTGGAAAATACCAAAGAAAACTAATAGATAAATAACTGTGAGACGTAATAACTTTCTCCACGACATCAATAGTTGCATGGTGCTTGCTTGAAAACTAAAAGAAAATCCGATTACCGTAGTTGCCTACAATATGCTAGTTATTACAATATGCTAGTCAAGAACACGGTGCTTCGAATTGCACTCTAATTATGTTCATTAAATTAGTGCAGTTGTATACATTAGTCTTTAGTGTAAACGTTCCAATTGATGGAGCATCATCATTATTTCTCAAATACAGCTGATTCCACGGAATAATTTGAAAACAGATGACTGTATTTCAAACGTTCATACATCGCTCGTCGTCTGTACTGGCTCAAGACCTAATATAAATTATTGACTTACGACATAAAAACCTACCTCACAATTTTCTGGTGTTTTACTCGTAAAACAAAACTAATTGAGACATGCTTTCCTCACATTTTCATAAACTTAAACGTTTTAAACGAAAGATGTTGAATATGTTCTCAAAGTTTATAATATATTGATTCTAAACTGGTTGTTTTGCATGCAAACACCTGTAATGTCAACATCAGACGCCGTTGCTATAGTGAAATGCTTATCTGTTTCATATGTATGTGAGACTTAAACAAAAGGCAAAGAAAAACAGGCTACGCGATGATTTTTGGATTCAAATGTTGTTCAGAAGATAAACTCGTTCCAAAATTGTAATCTATAACTACCTGAACCTTGTTTTAGGGCATCAAAGATTTTCAAAAAATATTGACAACGCAACGAAAAACTGATGCACCTACTCCAACCTTGCTTCGCCATCTGCTTAACGTGACAGTAATTAGAACGTCGATTTCACGTTTTCGAATGTTTTCTACAAAGCTTTTACACTGTCGTACTCGAAGGCTTATATTTATTTTCGAAAAAAAATTACACACGATTAATTAATGGTATTAGAACTATATACATTCTATTGAGCTGATCATTATATGAACAAGTTGGTTTTGCATAGATTTGAAAAACAATATATCGATATCATATCATATATTAACCTTTATGTATTAATATCATTAGTTACAAGGAAAGGAAAATATTTAAGATGTTTATTAAGGGGTGCGCAGTTTGTGTCACGTCATGAACATTTTCACAGTTTTCATGATGGACTGACGACACATAGGGCAGTCTTTTAAACCAACGGAACATTGAGAGCAACAACATACATGACCACATAACAAGAATATGACATCCCGCTAGAAAAGAAAAAGAACATCCCGTTCAGTTCCTGTTATACAACAATATTATAGAGCTCATCGGGTCTTAATTTCGTCCCATCATAGGATGGATTACTGAAGAATGAGAGAAGCTTATACAAACCTTTGCTTCCATACAAATGACACAACTGCTTTCTTTGTCGAAATCAATGGAATCTAATAACGGTGGAGCACTAGGTTCTGGTTGATGGACAGATGATGAGTCATGGTTGTTGTCGGAGTTCAGTTTAGATTCTTTTTCGTGTGCTTTTTCATCGTCTCTAACCCTTGTTTCAACAGCTTTTAAAATTCTCCATCTCGTACCATACTCGTTAATACCAATCTGAAAAAAGACAAAAACTTATTGGAAAATCTTGGCAACCGACGTCCCTTTCATTGGTTTGTCTTATCATTTCGTTTATCTGATGGATCTATCTGATGGATCACTCATCGGATTCATTTATCTCTTTATCGGATGCTCTGTCGATCCAACCATCGCTAATTGATCACCATACGATCTGTTCTTCTTGTGGTCCGTCTCAGATAACTTGCACATTATGGTCAATCTACCTATAACAGCTATATAGCTACCTCTTTCAGATTGTCGTCGTTCATTTCTCGTAGCATCTCCCATGTGATTTTGTTCTTCACAAATTTCGAAGCACTGTCTTCAGCGTTCACAGAGGAGAGTATTTTATATATAGTTTCATCACATACACGCTCCTTCAAGAAATAAGAGACTTTTTAAGAAGTTTCTGTAAACAATGTATGGTTATTGGAATACCTTCATAATGAGACTTTCCGGTTTATTATCCATTAATCTTTGGAACTGGATAAGCCAGTAATCTTCAACCTCTCCCTCTCTTCTCTCTTCAAGCTCGATCTGTGAACAAAAAACCATATCACATTAAAACGTAACGACTATTTCACTTTTTTGAAGTAATCACCATTCTCTTCGTTAACTCGTCTTCTCTTTTTTGTCGTTCTTCAATCAGTTGTACGAACAAATCAATCACGGCTTGACGGTTCGCTTCGAGACTTCTCTGAAGAAATGCAAAATAAAATGAACATTGAGTTGGATTAATAACGGTATTGCTCAACTATTAATAACCATTCCATCCTCTTGTTTCTGTTTCTTTCTTTCCATTTCAAGAAAACTAAGACTCTGTAGTTCTTTTTCCAGTAACTCGATCTATAAGATTATAAAAGATATACGACATCCGATACGACTCGTAGAAATCTTGAGTTTTCCTACTTGGTTTGTAATTTGTTGATGTTTAGAATCTGTTTGCATTTGTAATACTCTAAATGCTTCCATTTGCGCAAGTTCCTAATGACAACAAGTAATTAAAACATGATATACACGGAATACTTAGATATCGTTTATACTTCGTTCGCGATATTTTTAACCAGTTTTGATTGATCTTTGTCTTTCTCGTTCAACAATTCATCAACTTTACGCCCTTCATCCACGATACTGAAGATAAAAACCTGATTAGCGCCTAGAGTTTGAAGAATTATTCTCCATTTTATATATTTACGATTGAAGGGCTTTCGATGTCGTGGATTTCCTAGTCTCCTCATATTCTCGTCTTCGAAGTTCTTGCGTTTGCTCACTTCGAAGTAAAGCATTCATGTTTTCTGAAAACAACACAGAAGAATATTATTTTCTGTTATAATCCGTGTAATTCAATGATTTTTACCGAGTACTTCTTTCTTTCTCAAGTTTTCAGCTTCTTCTTGAGAAATTTTCATCAGATTTTCATTTTCAAGTCTGGATAACAAAAACAATAGTGAATAAGACCCCATGTTTTTCACCTTGTTTCTCTTTCTTACAAACCTTTCTTTTTCTATTTCATCTAATAATTCCTCTGTCTTTTTAGACCTGGAAATATATGGTGACATTTGACCACTATATGGTACCGTAGCTGGTAACATGGTACTATTTTTGCATTCGATTGTAAGACTACAAATACCTTTCAATCAATTGTAATGTCGATGCGATTCTATCGTTTGCAAGCTGCTCTTCTAAACAAATAAAATAGCTTGTAAATTTCCCGAGGAAAATCAACGTTGTTATTGGTTTTAAAATGTACCTTTTTCCAACGCAGTTAGATTACATACAATCTCTTTTTCCTTTTTCTTTTGCTCAAAAAGTATTCTTTCATTGGTCAACGTATCGTCCTTGGTGTGAAAATGTCCATTCAATTTCCCTTGATGTAACGGTCGTTGCTTTGAAATAGCTACATACCTCAGCGATTTTCTTCAATAAATCATCGTGTCTCTGTTTCACGACAGTAGCAAGATAAGCCTGTTCTTCTTGAGATTGTAAAACTTGTTGTTGTACGGATAAAAGTTCTTGGCGTTTTCTTTCCTAAACACAAGCATATTTTGGACCACGCCTAAATAGCTACACGTGATGATATTTTACCTTCCCTTTTTCAAGCTCTTCAACGGCATTCTAAAACAATGAAAAACATTTGGCTTTTAAGAGTCTTGAGAAGAAGTAAAGTTGAAATTTTACCGCAACAATTTTGTTAACAGCAACGTCATGATCTAACGGTGTCTTACCAGCATAGTTATCTGTCAAAAGAAACGAAATTTTTGAAGTGTGATGAAACCGGTAGAAGAGAAAGTGGATCGGGAAGTTTGAGGAAAGAAGTACTGAACAATAATCCACTTCCGAGAGCAAAGAGTGAAAAAATGGACGGAGTCGCTACCACAATGACGGACATAGACTAGCGCTGAGTAACAGACAGACGTACGAAGGGCGTGGTTCTTGCTGTTACCTAACACGGGTAGTAAGCATTGAGACGGTGGAATGTAATCTATACCAGCAGCTACAATGAAAAATATAAAATCAATAGGGTCTTTCCTGACAACATTATGATGAACCGTTCAATACCTGTACATAACGCTTTCATCATTTCAGTTGTACCAGCAGCTGCGACCTCTACGAAAAGAAATGATTTAGCACGACACTTACGTACTCGTTATTCAATTGGAAACTTGATATGAACCTTTGGTCGGAAAAATCATTGTTTGAACGTCAACAATCAAGTTCTGCAGAAAACGCAACGATAAACAGTTTGTATTTTTTAACGAAGTATCGCATGCAACAAGTATATACCTCTAGTGTCCTAGCATTGGCCAAAGTTATCGGTAGCGTTGTAACGTTATTATGAGAGACGTTAAGTGTACGTAACGATTTCATTTTTCCAAGTTGTTCTGGTAATTCTTTCAACTTATTACCATGTAAATCTAGCGTCTGCAGCATCTGTAAACTCGCTATATATCTTGGAATAATCTTTATGTGATTATCACTCAAATTCAACACCTAAATTAATATATATCATGAAAACACTTCATTGTATCAACAACTTTAGTTTTAACCAAATTAAAAAATAAACCTGTAAATTTGTCAAAAAACGTATTTCCTCGGGTAGTACACTTAGCTGATTGTTGTGCACATCAAGAACCTATGTGCAAAAAAAACAGTATGTTCTCTGTCTATTCAAAACATTTTATATTTTTCAAGATATGTTTAAATACCCTTAATAGATGCAAACTTTTCAATTCCCCGCCACTTTCTAGCCTTGTTATAGCATTATTGTGCATCAAAAGAACCTAGGTAAACGTATAAAGCATGGAAGTTTTTTTTAAATACAATTTCGTTCCCATGCACCTATTTGGCATAACTTTACGAAACTGACATTTAAACTAACCTCTTTCCTTAAAACTTTACACTTAGAATACAAGCCAGCTGGTATCTAGGTAATAGAGTACCAAAATATATTACAACCATGTACGCGTGGTAGATGCACACCTATTTTTTATCATTCAATACGAAATGCGTCATGGGCGGCAGTTGAGGTGTGTGTGACCAATGGATGGATGGTTGGGCGGAAAGACCGACAGACGCACAGATTAATAAGTGCAACCTTTACCATTGTCATACAATAAATTTGTAACAATTATGATTATGTATATGTACTAGAGTGTTTTAATTTTTATATATATAAATATATATAATATTGTATTGAGAGAATAAACCTCTTTGATAGCGCAATTCGAAATATCAAACGTAGGTTCAGGGTCATCGTTCGCCTACAACAAAAACAAACTGTTTGTACAATCGTACTTTATAACTTCGTATCTATATGTGAACATTGCTTCATTATGATAAAATTCCAATAACTGTAGCTACAAGGAACAGATATTATAATACTGTGTGCAACTGTCAAACACAAACTATATTACGATACCTAATATAATATCATTGTAAATTATGTATCTATCATCCATCAATGTTTAGTGCTTACCAAAATCAATTTCCTCTCAAGTTCTTTGCTTACATCCTCTTTTGAGGGCTTCTTGTTTTTAAAAAGCGGCATTTATTGTTGAAACTTGATTGAAACGAATAAGATATTTACTCGGGATTTTCAATAAATCGTAAATTTTATGTATATTTTTTATTATTTTGCTCTTCTTACGTAATTTCGTTTCCAACCTCTTGCGCATTTCGCTATATAATACCATACAACTCAAAAACGCTCTAAATTTGTCATGTCATGTTGCCCAATCGAACATATATACATTAAAATATCTGAATGATACCTTTTTAAATTTACTATTGTATTAATTACGTAAGAGAAAATATTATACAACTTTCCACAATACCAATCATATATTTAAATTCATATGAAATTTATTACAGCAAAAATAGATGTTAAAATACAATGTCACAAATATATTTACAGTGTTTGGGATTAATTTTTTATAATGTTGTTGATATTCCAAGTATTTCATTTGATGTTGACTTTTATGTATGTGGTTGTAAATTTATAACTGTTTCACATCAATAAACTCTTCTTTCCGGCGGAATTTCACACCATCTCCTGGCAACGGAGACGATATGAAAGGAGTAAGCCATGCTATGTACCACCTTGTTCCTAGAACTTCCTTTATGTTCTCCATGAACCCCAAATCATACTGCTTTATTCCTCTTCTTCGCTCATATGTAACTTGTCCATTTAAGATCAATTTTGATTGCCAGAGAAGCAAAACAGAGAAAAGCATTAGAGAGAAGACAGATACACCTGATAGGAATAAGACATAGAACTGATAGGAAGTTGAGTAACCAAAAATAAGCATTATAAAAGGCATGAACATTGTGAAGAATGTGACCATACTAAATCCACCAGCAATGCTATGAACAAACTCAAAATGGTAGATATTTGCATAGACAGCTCCAACCCATAGGTAGAAAACCATCATAAGATAGTAACGATAGTTTTTATAACCAATACATCTTCCACCAAATATACAATGGTGATCTCTCTTCAATATACAGGTGTCACATATATGACAGTGAAATGACCTTGGTGGGCAGTTTAGTTGACAAAATGGACAGTATACCCAACCAGCATGGAGTACAGATGGTAAACTAGCACTTGCACATGTCGTATCAGTAGACATCATATAAAATAGATTGGTGAAGACATTCTGGGCTGCAAACAACGCACAGACAACATGCACCCACCATCCAGCGCTCATAAACTCATGGTATAATGGTAGCACCGTATTCAGTTCAAAATTTATAATTATTATCAACGTAACTACAAGAAACACGCATGCAAAACGGTCACCAAGACGTTTTGGGATGAATGTATGCTTGGTAGTCATCGTTGAACAAAAATTGGAAAACAAAAATTCAAAGTTTGCAACTATTTTCTATTTGGCGTCTCTAAGCGTACCACACCTTGTTGCCCGCGATATATAGCAGTCAGCGACACAATATTATGTTTTTAAAATAACATTTTACCCGCAAATATCACCGAAAATGAGCATAAAAACATATTGAATTAAACAAAAAAAGATTTTATACATGTTATATGTTTTTCTGT
>FXAL01034321.1:0-10510 GCA_900177555.1 Renilla reniformis
AGTCAGTATATGAACAGTACGAATATTATTAGTCTAAATAGCAACAAAGTTCTCTCTCTCTCCGCTGCAGTCACTGCAACGTACCTGAAAATACTCTCCGGTCAATATACACAGAATGGTTTTGAGAATTTGATCGTTGCCACTTGAAAACCAACGCACGAGATTAAACAGTATTTAAAACCAATGCGTCTTGATTTTATATAGTTCAAATTCTCGGTCTATTAAAAACATAGTGCGCCAAGCCATACATTAACCATTACAAAACTGCGCAAAACCGTCCGCCATTTTGTTCAATCTAGTTCGGTCGCAATCGTAACTTGTCGTTTGATAATTGATTTTCAACTTTACTCAACTTAAATTAACTTAACTTAACACACGCGGCACGATAGCAATATATCTGTGTTATCACACAGATATAAAAACAAAGTTTGCATCAACTTATTTTAAGATGACTGAAGCTGCAATACGATTGACATCTGACATTGACGATGTGACACATTACGACGCTTCAAGAATAAGGCAGTCCTCGACTTTTTAAAGTTGCAGTATTCTTTCGAGAAACACCCCCATTAACAACAGTTGATGGACGATGGATTCACTGTGTTCAACGTTTGATTATTTTGGGGTTTGTACTTTGTTTCTGTAAAGAAATATTTTCGCTTCTTTCTGTAGAATTCGATTGGTCCAAAAAAATACAATCGAGTTTATAGTTGACGTAGCGAACGCCAATGTGTATCTCCATTATACCATAGGTCATCCAACCTGTGTCATAAATGTTTTATCTGTGTTCTAGACTATAGTAGCTTGTCAATAAATGTTCCCAGGATCATGAGAACAGGGAATCACCAAATGGATACAATTAGTACAATTACTAACTTCTCGTGTTCATCGTTTGTCTATTTCGTGGTTGAGTTCTGCAGAGTATTTTTTTTGCTTGTTTCTGTAAAATACGATTGCTCCAAAAAAATACAATCGAGTTCATAGTTGACGCAGCGAACGCGAATGTGTATCCCCACAACTGGAAACCGATGAAGGTATAAGGATTGTAATTAATTAATCTAAACACAGACGTTGGTAAATACGAAAAAAATGTACAAAATACGACAAAGAAACAAGATTTTGCCAATTTTAAATTTTGTAAAAGCTCTTTTTGATCCCGTTTACTTGATGGCCGGATTCGTACTTTACGCCGACCAAAACAGAAAATTGAAATGTTCATAAACGCAAACAACACAAGTGTAAGAAATATAACAACACTTTGTATTTTCCATCCCGAGTTGAAATTCAGGACAACAGAGAATGCAAAAGTCATTACACAAGTAATCAGAGTGATAACCAATGCCATAGCTTTTGGTTTCGTAACATTTGCACGATGAAAAAATGGATGAACGATACCCAAATACCGTTCAAAGTTTAAAACGAATAAAATAACAAACGCTGATGTTCCCAAAAAATTGGTGATCAACGCCGCAGTGATGGTTACAATGCAGTCAGATTTTTCCAAGATGATCAGCAAAAGATATAACCCAAGCATTGGATTACAACAGAAGCCAACAAGAAAATCACTCACTGATAGTAGCATCACCAAGAAGTAGGAAACTTTTTTATTAATATTTGGTGATTTCCAATAAATAACCACTGTTAAACCATTTAGGAAAACTGTAGTAAAACATAACGTAATATTCACTAACAAACATGCAATGATGTTGATGAAATAAATATGTGAGGGCACACTAATAACAAGGTCGAGTTTAGCATTCTTAATGATACAAAAGAGTAAAAATAAACTAGAACTTGAAGAAGTCTCCATTAATCTTTGTGTACGTTTGCTGTGATGGGACGCGTTAATTGAATCAAGCTGATGCACAATCGAGTGTCAATCAATGGTGTATAATTATTCATGCTTGTGAAATTATTACAAATGGTTACTTCGTTACGGGTATACTTTTAATTAAAGTTTATTAAATTACTGCGGCACAATGAACAATTGTTTGATCACGGAGGATGGATTTGTGGGAGATGAACTAACTGTGCATATGCCACATAATTTCTGCCTTATGTGTTGTGGTTTTGAGAACAGACGTTTTCATCAAATTTTCTTTAAGAAATGGCTAAACTACAATGTGATTGACATTTGACGTGAATGATGAGACACAGTTTACCACGTGACAACGATTCAATTAGTGATAGGCATTCAGTCCTCAACTCTTCGAGGTTGCAGTTTGCTTGCAGTGTTGTAAGCCGTGTAACGTAGAGGGTCATAACCATATATTCATATACTGCCTGGTGACTTCCTTTTGGAAATGTTGAATTATAGTATTTGAAAAGAATTTTCTTGGGAAAAACATGAATATTGATAACAGAGGTTTCTTAGTAGCAGGTCGATTTTTTATAGACTATTTTATAGGCGGGAAATGTACATTTAATGTATTTTTTAATATTTATTATTATGATAGCTATGTACAGACTACCCCAATCAACGCTACGCTACTGAATGCGCTAGTTGTTTTTGGAGAATTTTCCCCAACACATTTTCCCCAACACATTGGCTCCTACTGTTTCATAAACAAAATCATAAATACATATATGATGCGCTGCAATTAGAATAATGTACTTCTTGTGTTCATCGTTTGACTATTTTGTGCCTGATTTCTCACAAGTATTTTTTTCGCTTCTCTCTGCAAAATTTGGTTGCTCCAGAAGAATACAATCGAGTTTACAGTTGATGCAGCCGAAATGAGCGTGTACCCCCACAACTGTAAACCAATGTAGACATAAGGACTGTAATATATTGATGCAATCACAGCTGTTGGTAAATACGAGACAACTGTGCAACAAACAACAATGAAACACGATTTTGCTAATTTCCAATTTTGTAAAAACTCTTTTTGATTCCCTCGACTTGTTGGCTGAATCCGCCTTTTGCGACGACCAAAACAAAAAATCGAAACGTTCATAAACACGAACATCAAAAGCATAAGAAATATAACAGCATTTCGCATTTTCCATTCTAAGTCATGCTTGAGAACAATCAAACTGTATCTGACTGCCATCATAGGAATCACTTGAATGAGCACAATTGTTGTAGCTTTTGATTTTGTAAACTGTGCACGATGAAAAAGTGGATGAACGATACCCAAATATCTTTCAAAATTTAAGACGAATAAAATAACAAACGATGAAGTTCCTAGCGCATAATTCATTAACGTTACAGAAATGGTTACAATACAGTTAGATCTTTCAAGGATGATCAGCAAAAGGTATAACACATACATTGGATATGAACACAAGCCAACAAGAAAATCACTCACTGATAGCAACATCACCAAGAAGTAGGAAACTTTCTTATTAATATTTGGCGATTTCCAATAAATAACCACTGTTAAACCATTCAATAAAATAGTAGTGAAAAATAACGTAATGTTGAACACCAAACATGCAACGACGTTGATGAAATACATTTTTGATGGTAAACTGGTAACGTGGGCGAATTTGGCATCTTGTAAAGTACAATAAACTAAAAACAAAGTAGAATTTGTCTCCATCTGTGTGTTTGTAAATTTGTTTGAAGACGTTGGTCTTTAAAATATGCAAAATAATTGTCAATAAGACCTCAAATTATTCATTCTTGTATAATGATGAAGCAGTTCGATATGTGAATGGAAATGAATTAACCTTTCACTACAATCAATATCTCAACGTAACATAGCTAAGTATACACTGCCAATATCGACTGGCCTGTCATAATAGGTTGCCAGACAATAGATCAGACGAGAGTATATTCTTGAATAAGAGGCCGTTTGTTTATTATTATTCACTTACTGAAGTTTATTTTGAATAGTGTCAAAACTTGAGTTTTGACTGAAAGTGCTAATGGCGTCTATTTTTAGGAATTAACACGACAGATGAAGGATAATGCTCAAGTCTCGTCGCCCACTGACATCCTCGTTCCCAGACCCAATCACAGATTAATAATAAGCTTTTGATCGCAAACCAGTATGGAATTGGAAATTCTGTATTATACTTTTTTCAGTCATTGTAACTATATGTTTCTTAACACAGGGCAAGTTTCCATGTTGCTATATATTTGCATCGGAAATGATACTTTGGTAAAAAAACAACAAAATTATGATATATAATGGAAATATTGGATAACTATTCCTGTATGGAAGTAGAAAGTTACAATGAGTGAAAAAAGTATAAATAAAATATATAATAGCGATATTCCTCAGAAATATACGACTTTTGAATTCCGTTCCTAATTGAGGTCTTCGTAAAAAAATAATATAAACATTTTGTAAAATAAAACTGACGATATATTGAATGCTGAATATGTTAAAAAACACATGGCGCGCAGATTAAAATTTATTGGCGGGTGTCTTGTGACACATATAACTGATCTGTTATTGTTGAGTTCCATGCTCGAATGCACCACATTATTCGTCACATGTTCATTAATTAGCATGTTTTTATCAGCTTTTGACCAATTAAATTCTCGACTAGTTGCCAAACCATCTAAAGCACTGACTGTGGTAACAATTATTCAACATGGAGCAATTCGAGCTAATAAACTACGATTGGTGGAAAAGTTCTAAATAAGTTACAATGTAGAAGAAACTTCATATACGTATGATACACAGGCCCAGGGGCCTCCCCCCTTGCTTGTTTGTTATGTTTTGAAAACAGAATATTTTTACGAGCTCAATCAAGTGTACCCCACTACGATTGCGACGTGTTTTGTGGTTTTGTACAGAAAAGTATTTTTTTCGCTTCTTTCTGTAAAACGACATTGCTCCAAAAAAATAATATCGAGTTTACAGTTGATGCGCCCAACGCGAAAGTGAATCCCCATAATTGTAAGCCAATGTAGGTAAGATGATTGTAACTTAGTGACCCAAGCACAGCCACGGGTGAATACAAGATTAAGGTACAACTAATAACGATAAAACACGATTTTGCCAACTTTAGATTTTGTAAAAGTTCTTTTCCATTCCGCTGGCTTGATGCCAGTTCTTGCTTTTTGCGTCGACCAAAGCGGAAAATTGTCATATATAACAACAATAGAATTACAAGCATAAGAAATATGACAGCATTTTGCATCTTCCATCCCAAGTTGTTGTTGAAAATAACAGACCATCTGATAATTAATAGAAAAATCACTTGAATGGTCACTATTATTGCAGCTTTGGATTTTGTAAACTTGGTACGATGAACAAATGGATGAACTATACCCAAATATCGTTCCAAATTTAAAACAAATAATAATGCGAACGAGAAAGCTCCTAATGTGATGCACATCAATGTTACAAAACTAGTTGCAAAACAGCTTGGTTTTCCCAGGACAATGAGCAAAAGATATAACACAAATGTCGGATTACAACAGAAACCAACAATCAAATCACTCGCTGATAGTAGCATCACCAAGAAGTAGGAAACCTTTTTATTGATTTTTGACGATTTCCAATAAATAACCACTGTTAAACCATTTAAGAAAATAGTAGTGAAACATAACGTAATGTTCACCACCAAACATGTAACGACGTTGATGAAATACATTTGTGATGGCAAACCAATAACAAGAGGAAATTTAGCATCTTCCAAAGAGCAATATTGTAAAAACAAGCTTGAATTTGTGTCCATGATATGATTTATGAATCGCGTCTAGACACTTCAACCAGCGACATATAACACCTTGGCTAACTAATTACGATTACGTTGTCTTATTACACAAAATTACAATAATTAAATATGACCAAAAAATGTTCTTGGGTTAATTTCCTCGATTGAAAAATTTGAATTATATGTGATAATGCAGCGTTGAGAACAAGTAACAAGTTGTATTCGTGGAAAACGTACATATAAAGATCATATTAGATATTCGGAACGAGTTCCTGTGAAATTTATCTATTATTAATATACACTTGCCCATATCAATATTTTATGAAAAAAATTATTGGCAAGGCCGGCGTTGGAACTTGAAAAATGAAAATCAGCTTTTTTCATATTTAGTAATTCCCCTTCACAGTTCCTCCCTTTTTCTGAGTAATCCAGCAATGTAGCTATAAATCTGAGTAGCGAGGATAAGTATTCACGTACAATCAGGGTATCTCAGAATGATATAACCTTGGTAATTGGTAACAGGGATCGATTACCGTCGTATTTATTCATGCGACACCGGACCATGCATACACTAAACACTTGTCATTTATGATAATAGTATGCTATTTGTTTAAGGTCTCGTTTATGATTACCTAGCAAATCTTGCATTTACAACTGAGGGCATGGTTTTGCGGGTAATTAGTCATTATATCTCCTTGGAGGTGACTTATTTCACACAAACCATGAGCCTTTATTCACAATTAAGATTTAAGACGTGTTTGACGTTTGACTTCTCTGTGATTGATTACAGCAGAGGATTTTCCTCGCTTCCTTCTGTAGAGCGAGATTGCTCCAAAAAAATACACAGGAGTTTATAGTTGCTGCGGCAAAAACGAGCGTGTATCCCCATAACTGTAAACCAATGTAGGTTAGATGATTGTAATTTATTGACGAAAGCACAGACGTGGGTAAATACGACACAACCGTGCAACAGACAACAATAAAACACGATTTTGCTAACTTTAAATTCTGTAAAAACTCTTTTTATAAAAACTTTTTTAAAACTCTTTTGTAAAAACTCGATTCCGTTGCCTTGATGGCAATTCTTGCTTGTTGCGTCGACCAAAACGATAAATTGTCAAATACAACAACAGTAAAATCACAAGCATAACAAATATAACAGTATTTTGCATCTTCCATCCCAAGTTGTCGTTGAGAAGAATAGACCATCTAGCAATCGCCACAAAAATCACTTGAATTGTCACTATCATGGCAGCTTTTGATTTTGTAAACTTGGTACGATGAAAAAGAGGATGGACTACACCCAAAAATCGTTCGAAATTCAAGACAAACAAAATAACAAACGAAAAAGTTCCTGATGTATAGCACATCAATGTTACAAAAATAGTCACAAAACAGCTGGATTTTGCCAGGAACATCAGTAAAATACAGTATACAAACATTGGATTACAACAGAAACCAAGAAGAAAATCACTCACTGATAGCAGCATGACCAAGAAGTAAGACACTTTCTTTCTGATACTGGGCGATTTCCAATAAATAACCACTGTTAAACCATTTAAGAAATGAGTTGTGAAACATAACGTAATGTTCACTACCAAACATACAATGACGTTGATGAAATACATCTGTGATGGAAAATCAATAACAATGGGAAACTCTGCATTCTTCAAAAAGCAATAGTCTAAAAACAAGGTCGAATTTGAAGAAGTCATGTTATGGTTTCTAGGTTTTGTCAAGGAACGTTTATACAAAGACAAATGACGACATATTTCATATAATTGCAATATTGGTTAATTATCTCTGCTGGTATCATAGGAGAAATTACAATAATAATTGAGAATAACATTAAAAAAGTTTTCATTGGGCTCTATTTCTTCAATTTTCCCAATTGGAAAAATAAGATAATTTGATCCTACATTATTTTATTTCAAGAATGCAGAAAATATTATACATCACCCACGTGCATTATCGCGTCATACAAGCACGGGACTTAATATAATACATGAATTGGAAAATGTCCTATAAGTACGCATATAAAGACGTTGCTAAGTGGCACAGTATGTTGTTGCACAATATTGGATGAAGATTTTAAGCAAGTTTAAAACAAACTCAATATCTTCCAACACAAGTGAGCCAAGGTAGTGTTCAAACGAGGCCAACATTTCGCATTAAAAAATGTCGGACTGACATGTTGGCTTCGTTTGAACAGCCTTAAAACATGACGTGTAGGTCACGTGGGTATATTACGGCAACACAAAATAATAGCAACACTATTATTATAAAACGTCTGTTAAATTTGTATACGGTATGATTGTAGGTAGGGGTAAATGTCAACAAGGAAAGCGGATGTACGTGTGTAAGCGAGTGGTTATAGTGTAACCTATCTCGATTTTCATCAAGGATCTCCATGTTATGACTACATCAGTGCACGCCAGGAAACATGAGTCGCGAAATTCAGCATATTATTTTGTACAGTGAAGTAGCTATTCCCAGAGGAGACCATATTGATATACTAGAAATGGGGTACAAGTACTGCAGTTAGGGGGAAATCCCACTTTGAGATGTTTGAAAATTTTGTGTTCGGCTGCTACCGCAAAGGAGTCTCTTCGCCTCTTTCTTCAAAAGGCGATTGCTCCAAAAGAATATGACTGCGTTTATGGTCGAGGCAGCAAAAATGAGAGTGTAGGCCCATAATTGAAAGCCAATGTAAACTCGAGCAGTGTAATGTGTTGTCGCAATTACAGTTGTTGGCAAATACGAGACAAATTTACAACAAACAACGATGAAGCACGATTTTGCCAATTTCAGATTTTGTAAAAACTCCTTTTGACTCCGTTGACTCGATGGTTGGTCTCGTTTTTTGCGGCGACCATAACGGAAAATTGAAACGTTCATCAACACAAACAAGAACAGCATAAGGAATATGACTGAATTTCGTAGTATCCATTCCGAGTTGTAATACAGAAGAGTAGAGTATCTCATGGCGACCAGAAGAATCAGTTGGAAGATCACAATTGCTGCGGCTTTTGATTTTGTGAAGTTAGTATGATGATAAAACGGATGGACTATACCCAAATATCTTTCAAAATTTAAAACAAATGAAATACCAAACGAGCATGATCCAAATGTATAGCTGCTCAATGCCGCAGTTATGGTAGCAATGCAATTCGACTTTTCCAAGATGATCAGCAAAATATAGAATACAAACATCGGATTACAACAGAAGCCAACAAGCAAATCACTCACTGATAGTAGCATTACCAAAAAGTAGGAAACTTTTTTATTAATATATGGGGATTTGTGATAGATAACCACTGTTAAACCATTTAAGAAAATTGTAGTGAAACATAACATAATATTCACCACGAAGCATGCAACGACGTTGATGAAATACATTTGTGATGGCAAACCAATAACAAGGTAAAATTTGGCATCCTGAAAAACGCAATAAACTAAAAACAGACTCGAATTAGATCTAGTCTCCATACTACACATCTTTTTCGCTACATGTCCTCACTGAGTTTAAGCAGAAATTGCCAACGCTGGCTAATATAAATCCCGCTTGTGTCACCATAGCTGCAGTTTTGAAAACAATAATGAAATGTTAACGTATGTTAATGAATTGAACATGTGATTAGTTTTAATTTAGATCAGTTGGATATAATTAGATCATCACAGTTCCAATCGCAAGTGTTAAACTGAAACCGCGATAGCAAAGTCAAAAGACCGAATGTTGTATTTGTTTCCCAGAACGGACCATGAGTTCATATATTACATAAATATATATTCACATGCTAACTTTGGTATACGCACATATAACCAATGACCAATCACCATGAAGAACAGAATATTGCGAAGAAATTGTTGAAAAACCGTTTAAATAAAAAAACGGTTAATTGTTTCGTTAAGTTACGCGTCGGATTTATGCGCGTTATGTGAACGAGAACTACATAATTCTCAATCAAGAAGTAACACTATCCCAAGTACTTGCTCATTGCGAGTAGCAAGTAGCTATATTGTTGAAATATATATAAGGACGACTTGAAAGAAAATGTTTCACACATCAAGCTCTGTAATATACAAGGAATAATATAGAAAATACAAGCAAATATACGAATCTTATCTCAATATTGATGTTAATTCATGGTTTTAACAGCCTTTGAGCACCGAGCCATGGTCTGGGATGCGCGGCTTATCGAATCTGTCATGTAAAAATCTTCCAAATTGACAAGAGCAGGAATCAAACGATTCTGTGATAGCTTGCCAGCCTTAACAAAGAAAAAAAACATCTGATTCGAAAATCATGCCTTTCCTTGAAAAGATGAATCTTCATTGAAAAAAAAAGTATTTCCATGACTGAAATCTATGCAAGTATGACTTAAAACGTATACCAAAATGTAGAGGGTGGACCTTTTTGACAGGTTAGGTTATATTGAAATCGTTCATAATAATATTTTAGTTATATAGAATAATTATATACGTTGTCTTAACACTATTATTTTGGAGATTCAAAATTACAGGAGGTAGCAAATAGCCATTGTACCACACTGCAAATCACCTAGCTCAATAACTAATCAAATGTTCAATAATGTATCTTCAAATAGGTAATTATAAAATTCAATTTAGTTCCCATTCGAAAAAAAATTTATTGATTGAAAAAAATGAGATGAAAAAAATGCAATTATGTTGAGAGGTTGACGATATGGTTTAATCTCTTTAAGCCCATAGTGTTATGCCATTTGGATAATAAATAAATCTAGTTTAAATTTAGAAAATTTAGTTTTCCACAGAACATGATATTACGAATCCACTTAAAATAAACTAAAAAAATCAAGCAAAGTCTAATTTGGTGATATTGAAATTTTGTATACAGAGAAAAACCTATATC
>FXAL01034945.1:0-13320 GCA_900177555.1 Renilla reniformis
AAAACGCCATCTTCGTACATCAATAAAAGCGACAAATGAATGTGTGACTAAATACAACAATTGCAGTCGGAAAACTATGCCCGCCACATCCTCAGATCACAAAATAAGTTTCAGTTTCAATGTTTATCGGTCAGTAATCAAATTGATTTTAAGAAGAAATCTTGAATGTTTTTTTCTTCATATTAAATGCACCGCTATCAAGTGGTCAAATATTATAGCTACAATAAAGGTTTACATCGGACATGAGCTTATAGATTAGTTCAACAATCTGAGTAACTTACAGTTGTTGTACGAATAGCGTCAGAAGCAGTAGTAGAAATTTCATTCTTGTTCAATGGTGGTCCACACAACGTTACCGTGCCAGTCGTGAAATAAGCTGGTTCCTGATTGTATTGCTTATTTTATAGAAAAATAGGTTAATTATGTAGACAATTATACTAGCAAAACAAAAGAAGGAAACATTTTACGATTAAATATGAGATATTTGTGTAATTAGCTAATGGGTTTTTAATGTTATTATATTGTGTTTCCAGGATATAAAGTTAGTCAGGTAGAACATAGTAAATGTATCATTGTAGACAGTGTCTCGAAAATGATAAGAGAATTACCGATGTTGTCATTTCTTGGAATTAGTGTTAAGTGGATATAACATCAGTCTACTAGTATTCAAAGACTGTTTCTCAGAATCACCTGCGTCCAATTGTTCAAAAACCCGATGAGTTAATCCCTGATTACTGAAAAATTCCAAAACAAAATTCCACCTTTTTGAAACATGAACTAAGCAATAAACTTTGACGGAATATAACGGAAACTCCTTGGTACGTAATGTGGACACAATGATCCCAAGCATTATTTTTATTTGATTATTCTGATTCGTGAGGATGCAAAGTCAATCATGTCGAAAATGAAGGAAATACCGAAAATGTGGCGACACAATTAAAACCCAGGATAATTGACTGAAAAAAATAGTCTGAAAACTAGAAAGTGATGTATGCATGCATGGAAGAACATGGAAGGACATAGGACACTTTTTCCGGATTACGCGTGCGCATTTTGGCCAGTACAGCTCGAAGTGCAATCCAGAAAAAATGTCCTATCCCCAAGAAAGTGGAAACAGGCGTTAAGGGCTCTCTGGCATTTATCGCGTTCGATACCCATTCGATTTCGCTTCTTAGTTTATGTGTGCATGTGCATGCATTATGCATCCTAGTTAAAAGAAGTAAATAGGTGCAAGTATATAATTCTATAGGTACTTCACAAATCATTGAGTTGCTGTGCTCATTTCTGGATTATCCTTTTTCATTACTACAATATGGTTTCATTTATTATTAGTACACATTTCCACTGGTGATTGTTATCACTCATTTTTCATTGTTAATGCAGCTAAGAAATCAGTGTACTTTTGGGAACAGAATATTTAACTAGCGCGACTGGATTGGGTGAAAACGTTTCCCATCATTATGTTGCTCACAGTATGTTGCCTGCAAAAGTGCTAAGTATAGATAGTTGCATACAATAAAAATATTTATGCATGTATAATTCATCGTGTAAATAAATAGTAGCTATATAAAAAATACAAAAAATATCTCAAAAGTAAAACATTAGTTGTGCCAAAAAGTGCAATAAGCCTCAAACTACCCCACATGCAAATATTTTTTATTCTCTGACCAAGTCAAATTTTTACCAAAGAATGATTTGACGTAGTGAATCCCGGCGCTGTTACGTGCAGACCGATTGAAGCGTTATATGAAAGCATGTAGTCTAGAGTTTATGTTACAAATCCCGTTCAAAAGAATTATATTACAACTACAAACATGTGCAAATTTGCGTATAGTTTACCGTGCTATTTTATCCTGGGCCCAGTTGTTTCGAAACCTCGATCAGCTAATCCTGGATTAGTGAAAAATTCCCAAGGAAACTTCTAGCGAATGCTTTTTACAAACCTTTTTATTTTTCCAAGAAAATGAATATGTATGTAATGTGGTATTACCAACATGTCAAATTCTGATGAAAACTACCAGTCAAATCATAGTGAATAAAACAGTGGACTAACTTTTAATCTTTGGTCAGCACTAATCTGCTTTTGAACAACTCGACCCTGTTCTGCTCTTTACGTCACAACTACCCCGCCCCATTTTCATAAGTCACGCTGTCATGTTATTGCAAAATCTCTATATTATAAGAGCGATAACTTCGCAAGTGTTTCTCATAGAGAAAAACAATTTGCATGATTAAACTCAGCGCGCTAGGCCATACAAGTTGACCCAAAAATAAAAATGCCTGCATCTGGCCTTTGAGGTTGTAATGTTGTTGGCCTGGAAACGAGGTTGCAGATAAACCATGATAAAACCATAAAAGCAGATGACAAAGGAAACTAAGAGAGAAACATCAACGTACAGGTGTGACATCTCCGCAAACATATACCAAGAACAATGAACAATGAACACGAGCATGTTCCGGGGAAGTGTAGAAATATCAAAAGAAAAATAATGAAAATATTAACTGGGGTTTGTTTCTGCATGTCCCGGAAGAAGACGATTGTTTTGTTGTTTTTTTTTCTTCGAAACACTTAGAAAATGTGAACAAATATACCGAAATGTGATACAGAATACCACATTCATTAAAATCACATTCTCAAGATTAAACTTGTTGAGTGCAGCAGAAATCATTAGTTATAATTACGCCAGCTGCATACAGCTATGTTCGGCTCTACTCGTTGCAGTTGTGCAAAAAACACAAAATTGAATAGAAATACAATTATTTTACAGCTAGGTTTGTTGATATTCATGTTTTATTGTAGGTCAGAAATAAAATATACTTAAAGATTTGTTTTTTCGAGAACTTTTTCCTCTTTTGATAGCTGCATCTTCCATAACTAGCTAATATAATTTTTTTTGTGGAAAATGTTTTTTTTCTGTACTAAAAATACTGTACTGAAGATATTGCTACCTCATCCGTTTCACTTTTCAAAACTTCAAATATTTTTTGGAAGTTTTTACATAGGTGGTAGGATATGGACAAAGGAACGTTTGTTAGGAACAGATCAGATAAGAATCTCATTCAAGATATAACCAATATTTTGGACGTTTATAAGTTGAATTATGGCTATAATATATAGTGAATATACATGATTGTATTATATAGTTCTCATTCATTCATTACAGTCACTAGTATTGCAACGATGGTATGAATTGTCCAGGATCGAATTTCTATCTTATCTTTACAACGAATATTTATTGGATTATTTAGATTCATTTGATTTTAAAAGCATCGTGTTGCGAGTAGGACATTTCGGACTATATTCACTGATTAAATCACCGTCTGTAGACAATGGCGACTGTGTTGAATTGGCGAAAACATTACGTTTGAATTTTCTAATGTAACGGCGAAATTCTCGTTTAAAATCTTCGTTGCACGTTAAATATATACAAGGGTTAACGGCGCTGTTACCGAAGTCTAGAATATTGAAGAAAAATATGATATCATCGAAACCATTGATTTCAGAATTCCCGAAATCATTCATCATCCACATTATTGACGTTGGTAGATTACATATAGCAAAAGTTACTGTAACAATAATCAACATTCGTATAATTTTCTTGGATTCCTCACTTCTTGTATTTTCCAAGCATCGGTTTTCAGAGCGATGATCACCTTTCTTCAATTCAAAGCCGACCATTGTATAAGCAAATGTTATTGCACTTAACGGAATCACAAATTGTAATAAAAACAACGCGATTGTATAAGCCTTTCTACTATGAATACTTGGCCACGCGATTTCATCACATTGGTGCAAATTTGACACTTCCAATGACAAAGCATAGGGCAATACTTCGAACACTGATAATATCCATATTATCACAATTGATATTTTTATTTGGGAATTCGATATTTGTCGACGAAATGGGAAGACGACTGCCCAAAATCTTGATAACGCTAGTATCATTAATGTGAAGGCAGAAACACATATTGAAAGAGTCATCAAAGGATAAAATAGTTTACAGAATTCCTCGGCAAACGGCCAGGTACTGGATTCACTGACTGCGATGTCTAGTGGTACGTATAACGTGTAAAGTACATCGGAAATTGCCAAGTTTAAAATCAAAAAGTTGGTAACAGTTTTCATTTTCCGTCGTCGTGTGATAATTGCACAAACTACTAAATTCCCAGGTAAGCTGACCATAAATATAATTCCATATAATACATATCGCAAAACTCGAAGCCAAGCCACGTCACCTATACGCCTTTCTTCGTTTTCCATGGCTACTGTTGTCCACGATTGATTCAGAACCATCGCCACTGTACTACTTTCCATAGCGTTCTAAATAGAACAGATCATGAATAAATGACAACATAAAATGTGAAATTGTTATTTCTAGACAGTTATTGCATAATAGAAATTTTTTCACCTTGACAGGAAAACAACACAGCAGTAAGTAGATTTGTACCCTGCTGTGGCTTAAAACATTACAAAATTGTCAAAATAAACACTAAGCTAAATACAACAGTGAATCATTCATGATAAAAAAAAACACTTTTTCGCGTGCGCGAAGTATTGGAAGATTTGAGCATTCGACTGCGGCTAAATCGGTGCCAAATTTCTTTTCATTGAATATCCGAAACGCACTTGTATTATCTCTGCCTTATTATATGCTATATAGTTTTAACATCAATGCCTTGACGAATTTGTTTTCCATATCTCTACGACTTACCTAGAATACCTATTGAATATATGGAAGATATTACATTTATCTCTTGAATTGTGAAATCGTCCGACCTTTATAGGCAATTAATGCTTGTGCTCATATTTTATCTACTACTTAATATTTGAATTCATAAATCGTCACAGTTTTACTGGAACTTGTTTTTCTAATAGATTCTAATGGAAAATCTCAAAAGCTTTATTAAATTACATGTTTTATTACCTCGTATAACAGTATCCTGAAAAGGCAACTTGAATCCTATTCCGGAATGGAAAAATAGCGGCATTATATAGACTATCCTGTCATCCTATATTAAATCCAGTTTTTGTAATCTTTATATAGCGATGTAATCTTTGTAGCGAGTAATCTTTATATCAAAAACTTTGACGCAACATTAGATATGCTAGCAGCTAGATAGATGGATATACTACTTTATTCCCTGCTATAAAGATGAGTCAGAAATATAAAGCAAATTTTAGTTTATTATACTTACAACACGTGTTATAATATGACGGTTTTGAACAGAGCTGTTAGAACTGAGCTGTACAAAGTTACGTGTAATCAAATACGAAGAATATTTGGAATCCTCAATTTATCATATTTTCGTTTTCAATTAGGAATTTAATGAAACAGCGGCTGAATGACGCTGCTTTTGAAAATTGGAAAGTTCGCTTGTCATCAGTTTTTTTGTGATAGATATATTAGCTAGCTATTATTCTCTTTCTTACTCCTATCCTACTTGTTTTGATTTGTCACGATATGCATCTGTTTTAGATCAAAAAACAGACAAAAAATAGGTTTGAAGTTCAACTTTCGTTTTAAGGTTCCATAAGGATTTTTCAACCGTTCAAGATTTTATCATCGAATTCAACTTTTTTCAATCCCTAAATTACCTTAATATCTGTGCTTTTTGATTCGGGGGACATGATGCAATGGATGTCTTCTTTAACATAGCTTATAGTCAATCAAACTATTACTGTACACATTTGAATAAATCCAACCTTCAAAGGTTCAAAGTGTTTTCGTTGATTTCAGTTAAAATAATCCTATCGTTCTTCAACTACTCCAAGCTAAACGAAATGAAGGGAGATTCCACATCACAATTTTCCCTGTGCAGTATTGACTATGATGCGTGTTGACTTGCTGGGAAAACGCGCGATTGATTCTCCAATTGTTTGTAATTTATTCCGCACTATGTTTCAACCATATGAAATTCCTTCGTTTTGACTTTTCCTCAATATTTAATGTTGCTGAGCCTAAAAAGCTAAATGAAATCAATCACATAAAACAATTACCAAAAAATTGAATTTGTTGTAATAAATTGTCACACTCTTGAATTATTCACGCCATCTTGATACGTTTATCTCCTCCGCAGCTAACTGCATCATTGTCTGTTACTCCCAAATGCTATACTCGTGTTTTCATTACTAACACATACGTACGCTCAATTTCTACCCTCTATCAAAATATATTCGTTTCCGCGAAATGTCCACAAACATATTTGCTCAGTTATACGTGCTTAGACAAATGAATACAAATATACATTATCTTATGCGATGGGACTTTTTTTCTCAAGTTATTGTCTGTATGTTGTATGATAAATATTGAAAGAAGGATAGATTGATGGATAATTTTATGGTAATAATGAAAACGACACAAGCTGGACCGAAGTTTATAATTTTCAAATATAGGGAATAATATATTTTCACAGCTGATGATACTTTGTCGGAAACGTTTCATACGGAGTATATTGTTATGGAAATTAAAATTACAGTGACTGTAATGAAGATGTCTTCTATTGAGATTCAAAAACAAATAGTGCACGTATGTTTAATGTACTTGTCTGTTGACATGCTAAATAGGTACTATCTGAAATATACTGAAACTAAGAACAAAAAGTAAATTAAAAACCAAATGGAAAAAAACACATTCTGTTCATAATATATATTGACACTGCTTGCACAAGTCGCTCATCTACCCGGAACCTGACCCCTGGGTTTTAGAGCACCCGTTCATCGTACCACAATGCACATCGTGTATACTTTTGATATCTACTTTCCAAGGATTCTGATATTAAATATCTGAAATTTTAAGGTTCCTATGACAGTTTATTTTATGACATGTTCACTCAAGGAAAACATTGAAATCATTCGTTTATCGAACGTCAAAGCTAATGGAATAACGTCAATGCAATTAAATGAAAATTAGTTTTCTTCTGGTTCATCTCATGAACAGGTCACTTTATCAGTTTTACCGTCCATAAAATCCATGAAAATAAGTTTTTAGAAGTCTATCGCGAAGCATTCTGAAATAACCTAAATAATCAACAACCAAAAAGTGTTGAAGTATGACATACGGATATTAAAAGGTTGAATATTGGTACCAGCATATTTGCATATTGATCCACGTCTCGCTCAATAAAGTGTAGCTCTTTCAATCCTAACTAAATGCTGAAGGCTGGGTGACACCTGCATATATCTGTTAAAGTTAACCATTTTATTCCGTTGAATCGTTGATAGCTTAACACTGTCAGTGGCGTTATTTCGATTGCGAGGATGAGCAAATTACAATTTTATCATTAAGTGAAAATCGCAGCGAAGTGTTTTAAATTTTTTTTGAAAATTCCGCATCTTGTTTTGATATGGCAAAGTTGTAACCACTGAAACTACAGGGATTTCAATTTGTAGAATTAATGTCGCAATTACGATAAGTATAATGGCGCATACAATTGCAATATAGCAACATACCTATAGCAAACCTGAGGTTGGAATTATATACCTGTTTGACTGGTTTACTATCATGGGTTTGAATGCGCAGTTAACTAAAATGAATCAAACCACGTGAAGGAAAGGCTAATTGCTAGTTTCTGCTAAGAAACCTTTCAGCCTTTAGAGTCAATGTCAGATTAAGGATTATATTCAAAAAAACACCGATATGGGATGCAACTGTCATTGAACTTTCAATTATTTTCACGAAATTTTTATCAGCTGATGACGGCGAAAACAAGACTCGATGTTGAATAGACATAAACGACATGTTCCGGTGGAGAAGCTTGTAAAAACAAAATATATTTTCTGGAAGAAAAGAAATTTTGAGCACCAGTTTTAATTACATACAACTAAAGTAGTTTAAGTTTAACATTAAAATAGTAGCTAGCTCATAGTTTAAGAATTTTTGCAACAGCCAGCAGAAGATAAAATCAATTGAATAATGATGAAATGCAAAGTTAGGTACATTGGATTAGGAGGTATTTCACACATTTAAGAAAGTAGCTACGATGTTATCTAAACTTGCCTATTTATTATAATCAAAAACAGGCACTGACCGCCGACGTCGATTTAAAACGTACATAAAATCCATATCGCTGCGAGTAAAACACTTCAAAGATCTTCTTGAAATATATTACACTCATCCCTAAATTTGTGGCATTTTGCTTGCTTTTATGTAGCTACATTCCTAATTAAATTTCGAAAAAAATTGTTTTTATGATTTAATTATGTTGAGGTTAAAAATAATTGGAAATTATTCCTGCAATATCGAACTAATTTAGCTATGTAGCTAATTCTATTGAAAACATTTTTGCAGAAAAAGCTAGCACAAGCTAGTTACTTATCAAATAATTTATTGAATGAATCAAGAATAAATTCTCAGCCCGCAAAGATTACAGCCCATACTATAATAATTATATTTGTATTTTTTGAAAATTTATCTTCGTATTCCCATGTCTATCTACGAATTTATATCTTCAAAATAGTGCATAATAATTCGCCAAAATCTAACTTTGTTGATCAACCTTTGACAGAAAATAATCATAGTCATCATGTTTCATATAAATTATACGTACCTAATGTATATTTCTCCCACCTACATAATTCTCAAGTTAATAGACTACCCAGTAGGAATGAGTAATTGATAAACCATCAAAACACATATTGTAAACGTTCAAAAAATCGGCGTCAATTTGCAACATGATAAACATTGCAAAAAGTAATATACTAGCGTGTAAAGATTGCAACGAACATATTGAAAACATGTATATTATGCGTGGGAAATAAGTTAGTAAACACAGATGTACATGCAGCAAGAAATTTTATAGCTTAACAAACCCTTAAAACGTAAAATCCCCGAACACAGTCCGGGTTACTACATTTCCACGGCCGGTTCTTTCCCGCAGCACGGGGTTTACATAGAACTTACGAGAAACGTGTTGATTGGCTGATTTTTAGTGAAGTAATGTGACATAAATGGTACCTATCTATTAATACGTTGAACATTTTAAGTATAAAATGTAATATTTGGGTTAAACAATAGAAGTAAAATTTTAACAAAAACAATGTTTGGATGCATATGATGAATTTCGTTAATTTCAAAAGAGATTTTATTCCATAGAGAGTCGAATAATAGATTGTTTGTTTGTTTGTTAGCCTCGTTGGTTGACACCATGTAAAATTGGAAATGAATTTGTCAACTTTTTTGAATAGCAACAACATCGCCAAAAAGGCTCACACGAACTGTGTTTAAAATTTATTGAGAAAGGACTTAGAGATCGAACGATCAGCCAATCAAAGGCCTGTAATAGACCTGTGTATTTATTTTTCTACATTCACTATAAACGAAAAAACTAGATACACACTATTCCAGCAATATAAAACATCCAACAATGTCGACCAAGCGCGAGACCACGCGTGTTAGCTACATGTATCACCGATAAAACTAATATAATAGTTCAAACAATCATAAAACTTGATTTCCGAAAGCCTATAGGAATTTCACACTGCTCGATTGCTAACTGATTTGCTTAAAACTTTTACTCAAATTTTGTGAGATAGAAATAAGATAGAAAGCTAGGTACATTACAGACAAACCTTTTACTTTGAGTATAATTGTAATCTATCGGCCCATTAATCCATTGTAAGCTATTTGCTTTTTCTACTTTCCTTTCTGCAAAAATGTTGATACATATATAACAATGAGTAACATACTCGGACAACGTTTTCCAAAGAGCGAAAGTATCATATATATATAATGTGAATGAACTAAGGAAGGCGTATGGCCGTCATAGAACAGTGACCGAGAGTATACTACATATGTCATCCGAAAGATAAGAGAGCTTTCGATCATATTTAATGAATAAAAACATTTGAAGATGGTTTTACCTCACTCAACTTTATTGATTATTCAATTAGCTATAATATCGTCGAGCCGTTATGGTGATTTGACAATGAGATATTCTGCCATGTTCTTAAAATCTGTCTTCGTTATCTTATAGTTTTGTCGTCTTCATTTGCTACCGTCAAAGTACTCTTTCTCAAATAATCATGTATGTATGTACATGTCGCTAAATTCATATTCATCATTTAAAGTGAATTTATCACTCAAATAAAAATGCCATGTGTGCCATGCCAATTTTCATATTAATAATTTTTCTATAGGTATGTAGGTTGCTATCTAGTGCTGTCATGCATCGAATATTTTTATCTTTTATCAAGTATTGCTACCCAAAAGATCTAATCTTCAAATAAAAATTTATTTAGAATGGCACGAAAGCAAAGTATTTTTCCATCTAATCGGTCACTGGCTATTATAGTTAATATGGAAGAGTACTCCGTCAGTCCCGGCGTAGCTAGGTGTTAAATATACGAAATAATAATAATGATTTTCTTCATTTTCTGTTTACATGTTGTTCTCTTCTAAAGAGAACGTGATATAAAAGACAAATATTATCAATGAAAATGTAATTATCAGTTTTTGAAGCACCGACCTATGCCGTGCGAGGTGTTCAAATATTTATTGATTGAAAAGAAGACTTTCGTCAACACCGAAAAATATATATTCATTACGTCAATTTTTCTTAACAAGTGTTAAGTGGAAAATGCTGTGAGGTTGATTATCATGATAAGCAAGCATCGCTTAAAAAATAACAATTTCTTGCTGACATCATTCCTCGTTATTACCACCTCACTAATAAGCTTAACATCGGGGCACGTTTTTATTGGCATGAATGGACAACATACAAAACTCCAATTTTCACATGCTTCGTTCACATACTTTTCCACATGCTTCGTGCACATGCATTTTCACATGCTTCGTACACATGCATGTTTATCTCACACTGTCATTACTATAAGAACTTGCGAAATCAGATTCCTAATAGCTAATACTGAATTATTATGAAGTGACATATTACAAGCGATTTGATTGGCTTACGCCCGTGTATTTGCACAGCATAAGGTTAGGTGCAACTCCGCGCTCGCGTTTTCACGGTTGTCAATGTGTTTTCAATGCTATAGCTTTCGTGATTTTTCACCATTAGATTAGTTACAACCTACCATCGTTGTTTTGGCCCCATTAACAATTCGAATCACAATAATTCAACATCATTCCATGAAAACCAATTCACTGATCATGGAAATCGTGATCATGTCGTACAATTTTCAAAAACACAGTCCACGGAAGAACTTTGCAAGGTTACGTTCCGGAGATTCGAAGAGCGTTGTTTTGTGACTAACTGTGCCGTTTAAAGGTGTCGTCTAACCTATCTGATAGTCAATTAGCTAGTGTTGTAGCTATGTAGATAGTAGCTACAATGTGGTCATATCAGAAGATGACAACATAGGAAACGTATATATTTGTCTCAAAACCGCACAGTATGTATAGTAAAATGCAGTAAAGTACACGTAACGGTTCACCAGTTTTCGAAATGCGATGGATACGCGGAAAGTCGTATGGTGATGGACAAAATAAATAGATACTAGATTTTCATTTATCCAGTCATAATTGTTGAACTCCACAATCTTTTGTTATTGATGAATGTTATCAGTAGTATTAAAGGATCACAGCTTGAACCTTGACTGCGCGGAATAAAAATGCACAGTGATTGGTTTGAGAGTGCGGTGGAATTTGCATGATATGACGACTTTTTGCACTAACCAGTATTTTTAATACTTGAAAGTATTTTTCTCATAAAGGAGCAAAGGTCATAGGTCGAGATATAATAATGCAGTGAAAGACACTATCAACTTTTCAGATTCTGTTGTGAGCCCAAAAAAGTAAATGATGACGTGAGATATCTAGCACAGCCCACTTTTATATCAATAACTAGCCACCAACGCGACGCCATGATGCACCCAAAAATCTCATGGGCGAAATAATCTGTTAATACACATATGATGTAATTAGATAAGACATCCTTATGTATGATGTATTTTAACGTGGCCTGGCTGTGCTGGGACGTTCTTGGGAAACCATGGCTGAAATCTCGTATTTCACAACTCCTAACAGAATTTTACTGTTAATTTGATAAGAGCCTATTTGGGTGCCCAAAGATGGCGTCAAAATGAGGTGAACCTGTCTCGGAGTGATGTTCGTGACTGTAGTTAACCAGTGGATCGGTGGTTCGTACAATGGACTTACGAAGGCTTACAACTCAAGATGAATGTTGTTAAAATAATGAGAAAGTTTGTGGCTAAATATCCAATCATACGGATGATTCACATAAGTTAAAATCTCGAGTCATTAAGTTATTGTTAAAAAGAAAGCACTCTTTCCAAAAAAGACATTAAACTAAGTGGTTACCGATTGTAATCGCGATTAAATTTTGATTGCTACTTAACACGGCCTGGCTTTTTGCACGTACACCAATCCACATAAATACACATTTATGATCGCGACATTTGATTGATGATAAACATGTCAGTGTAAAGACGACTGAATTTGAAAGAATTTACCTATGGATATCTCCCACTATTAAGCATATTTCATTTCAAAACAGTGTTTTGTTCTTATTTATTGATTCAATTGATAGTAATACAATCATAACGTGACATGTGGTCAAACTGATCTTTATTAATCACCAAAAATTAACAGTTAGTGATCTTGGAATGTTTGAAATTTCATCCATAGCAGGATCTTGTCATTACAACAAATGATTCAATATGGGCAATTCAACATAAGAAGAAATCGACAAATGCGCTTTTAATGCTGGCGATACAGACGTGTATTGAGAAGGGCTTCTTTCGAATTAGGTTTCGGGAATATCTGTTATTTCTGCTGTAGCGATGACAGTAAGGTTTTCCGCTTAACTTGCTATAGCTATAACATTGCACATCTTATGCGGAATTCTTCCAAATAATCAATTATAACATTCTATCAATATATAATTTCAAAATTATACGTACGAAAGCATGTCTATTCCACAGCGTCGTGATCGGGTAGTTTGTATTGTCTTTTCTGCTTTTTTCAAGATATATACATTTGTTCTAATTCAACCATGCACACTACTTCAGTCCGCCCGCAGGCCAGCACAAACGCTGGTGACGACCAATAAACACAACAGCTGATTTATTGGGGAAACTGAGAAAGTGACAGATCGTGAAAGGTTTTTCAAAACATTTTTGTCAACACGGGAATCCGCGGTATGAATAGTCAGTTTGGGATGTTCTCTATTATAGCTGGGAAACTGTTTAACGGTATCCAAAAAGCCCCAACATTGAATAAACAGCAGAAAACCGTACAGCTAAAAACCATAGACGTAAACATGATAAAATGAAGTACTATTGATGAGCTTCCGACCTGTGAACTCAGGTTCAGAATAAACGCCAATAATCGATTGATTGGA
>FXAL01035554.1:0-14222 GCA_900177555.1 Renilla reniformis
GCTCACCATTGCCTTCGCTCACGCCACTATCGCTTGAAGTTTCATCTGAAATGTTTAGATTATAAAAGAAGTTTTAAAAGTATTAATCTTCATCTTCGCCTTTTTCTCAGATAACGCGCACCTTTGTGTTCTCCGCGTTTGGGAGTTCTTTTCCGGGAATGAATCATTGGAATCTTCTGGACTTTTGGGATCTTTGATTTATCCACTGTTGAACTATCCTTTACTTCTCCCTGTATCTCTTTATTATCCAACCTCGCTTGGCTGATTATGTCACGCAGCTCCGTGATCTTAATTCCAAGAATATTTTCCAAATCATCCACACTGAATTTCCCAGAGTTATTGTCTTTTGAAACCTTTCTTCCATTCCCCAAATGATTGCTCCTGTCTTTAAAATCACTGAACCTTTTCAATTGCGGTTCATATTTCAATACCTTCTCATCCCTTCGACCATTTTGTTTCACGGTTGATTTACATTGGTGATTGTATGGTACATGTTTATGATGGTTATATGGTGGTTTTCCTTGGTTGACGGTCCTTCGTACTGGCAGCTGTGATATGATATGGTGTTTCTTTTCCAACAGGGTGTTTAATGAGCTGTACGGAATATTAGGTGTCGGTGGTGGTGGTTTTGGGTTAGGGTCTGGTGATTGTATGGTAACATTACTATTATGGTCACTTTTTATGGTCTGGCTTTCGTCATTATCAAGAAATTTCTCTCCTGTATCATCCGTTTCCTGTTCTTTTATTTCGTTCCTTTCTTCTACATTTTCTTCATTAGTTCCTTCGTTTTCTTTCTCGCAATCTTTTTTATCTGGCTGCTCAATGATTTGAAATCCTTGTAGTTCTTGATCATCTTGCTCTTCGTCGTGTTGACAGTTAGAATCCGACGAGGAATAATCTGATGTTTCGTCATCTTCCTCGTCGCTTTCTTCAAAATCGCTGTCGTGAAAATAAACTCATCAAGATGGGATTAAACTGGTTTTGGTACAGTCAGTCGTTCAGTGTTTACCTTTCTGTATTACAGTTTAGTCAATGTGGTAATTTAAGTCTGTTCGTAATTGTCAGTTGTTGGAAAACTGTGTGTGAAAGTTCGTTAATGGTTATTGTGAACATAATAAGCTGATATTACTTCTCATCCTTTTTGCAACATGGTGTATCCAGTAATGCTTTGCTGGTGAATTCTTCCACTTTTCTGTGCCCGAGAAGCAACCTTCGTAACATTTTATAATTCTCCACACCTTTCAAGGTTAATCAGTTCTTTCTCAGCAATGATGTGCAGTACATGCGAGTTCATTCTTTGAGTTATCGCTGACGCCCTGTTTGGGGTGGGGTCACTATGAGGTCATATACCATGCTTGTTGTGCACCACACCCTAATTCTGGTGGTAAAAACACTTCGGGCGTGTGTTGGTAGATCTGAGATTTGTTTGTCGAAACTTTACACTTGAATATGTTCCTATTTCTCTTTTATTTACTATCATTTCTAAGCTATTAAACGAAACTATCTTTGGTGTATTAGGCGGTATCTGTTGAAGGATAGTTCGAAGTGATTTGAGACGAAGCTTATTTTTTGTTGTTGGGAATAAGCGTTATAAGTTTACAGGTATTTCATGTCTGAAACGAAGCGTGTTGGATTCACATTGATGGGGGGAAACGCAAACAAGATATTTCTGGCTAGCACCTCCTTCTTTGAGAGTAAGAAGCGTACAATAGTCTTAAAATAATGTATTACATTATGGTGTCGCTACCGGTTGTTATCACACCAGTTGCTTTGTTGTTGAGCTCCAGTGAACGGAATCGCTGTGATAAGCAATTCTATTTTTAACTTTTCTTCCGCTTACTCAGAAACTGTGTTTCTCGAAGAATTAGCGAGCATTTTATACCAAACAAGTTTTAAACCTTGGTTTAAGAAGATTACGATGTATCATGACCTATAATTCGACAGGAAAACGTCAAGGAAATGCGTCACTTCTTCTTTTCCTTCTTTCTAATCCTTTTTCTCATGCAATAAAATATCTAATTACAAAAGGCAATTGACAGATACTGAGTTAATGAGGTTATAATTTGGGGTCACAATAATATTGTAGGTTTGTTGCGCGTAATTCACTGACGTATTTTGCTGCCTCCCTGCTGGTAACTTTGAGATTGTATCAAAGTTATGAGAAAGTCTCTTATCTGTTCTTTGTATTATTGGGCGTCGCCTGTACGAAGGGTGGACATGAAAAGCGTTGGTTCATATCTAAGAATGGAGCAAATACGGAAATAGCCATTGCTTGATATTTATCAGGTCAATGTGTGACCAATAACGCCGTGGTTTATTTTTAAACCTCAGTATCATATAATTTCCTGTGTTAAAACCGACAAGATGGAACCATGGTGCGTTTAGTATGGTACAATACACGCCATTAGACGTTATTATATCAGTTATAGACATCCCTCTATGACATCCTTCAGAGATTATATCCGGTGCTATAAAAGTATTATGAAACGGAACTGGGTATTGACCGCTATCGATAATGTAAAGAATTGTGACAGGAACTAGGGGTTACGCGGAGACCACCGCTGAAATAATTAGTTTATTCAAGGCCAATGTCAATCTATTACAATATTCTCTCAGAAACTACACTTTTAATTCTTGTTCCTAATGTTCATTTTTGAGGATATTCAATATTTATGATCACTTCCAAAACACCAGTTATTTCTCCCAGTATTTGTCGAGCGTTCTCCATATTTTCTATATATTTCTCTTCATTTACTATCATCTCATCCACCACTTTCCTCAGTTGGTCCACTCTGTCACAAACTCTTGTAATTGTCCGTACTTTATCTTGTTGCAGCTCATGTAATACACGATTAAATGCACCGTATTCGTTACCTAATTGCATTTTGATTCGTCTTGCTAATTCACGTGCAGATCTCACACACGGAATCTCCTGACCATAGCAATCAATGTCTTCAAATACTTCATTCAATTTCTTCACAGCTTCAAAAAGGAACTGGATTTTTATCACTGTTTCTTTTACTTTTATCTGGCCTTTGTCCAGAAGATGAACAGCTTTTGAGTTCCATCTGAACGCTTCTTGTTTAGTCGTACTTGTATTAGATGTATTCACTTTGAAGCCTCTCTTATTAGCTCGAGAACTGATATTCATCTTGTACGGTGTAAAATTTGCCCTGTTTCACTGTCCAATAACTTACTGTCCCCTCAAATAAGTCGCCCGAAAAAATGGTAAAAAGCAGTAAAAAGTGACCACACCCAAACGCTTGTTACACGCGAGATCCGCGCGTGCAGGTAAACGCGCGAAATTTTTAAATCCCAAGATGGCCGCCATGCAAAATGTAATTAGAGTTGTACAAATATCAACCGGATTTTGTACGTTTGCGAAGTGATAAAGCAACGAATACCATTACTATTAACTGCGTAAACTGTTAACGTTTACACACAAAGCTTGTATTGAAAAGGTTTTTATTTAATCATGATTGAATAGTTATTTTAAATAATGTACAATAATCTTAAATATACCACAATATTGTGGAATTTATAATAAAAATTACACGTCTTAAAAATTGTTCTGTGTGTAAATAATTTAATTTAAACAATGTACACAATATAAGTGACAGTAAGGATCAGTATTTATAAAATAAATCAATATATGAAATTTGATTTATAAACCAGCAACAAATATTTTACAAGAAGTATCATAAAACCTGACTCCATTGAGAAGCAAAATGTCTGCGAAATTGGTCGTAGTTTTGATTTACAAAACTAAGAGAACACAATCTGTAATAAATAATAAACTGTCTTTAATGTCGTGGCACCATACTGTTTCAAAATATGTATGTACTATGGGTTGCGTCTGTTAATTTCTCCAAATATGACCATCTTTGTCAGTTGCATTGATTCTATCTGTGAATGCACCATGTGGGTACCATTGCACTACGTATCCTTAAAGCTATTTATCTTTCAGGATTATCAACAAGGAACGATGTCTTTATTCAACATGGTTTATCCTTCACCATTGATACTGAACATATCTTTTCAATACTCCAGGCAAAGGTAATTTATCCACATTATCATGTCCTTTAAGCAACCGTTGTTTGCCTATCGACTTTCTAATTGATCTTCGGCAAAGTTCCATTAATGGCTGAGGTTCGGCTATGAATAGAAATGGTAAACTATTATTAAAAAGGTTTATGTGAATATAAACAAAGGTTAGTATTAATGGTAGGATCAACAGGTTGGTTGGTTTCAATGGCGGTTATTTTCTTTCAACAATCATCATGTTTATATCAACAAACTGACTCTGAAGGGAGTTGAACAGAAAGCAAGCATTTTATGAGAGAAAGGAGCATGTCTGATGCAAGGTAGGGAGGAAGGGAATGTTAAAGAAGACTATAGATATGAGAGCTTTTTTCAATAACAAGATTTGAGTGAAGGATTCAAGGTTCATACACTTAACAGGTTAAAGTAGTTTGAATATTATTGTTGTTCACAAGTTTATAGTATGGGTGTTATTATTATTGTGTGTGTGTGTGTCTGTGTGTGTCAGGTGCTATCAATGAATATTAACTATGTTTTATAATAATAAAAATACAACAAAGCTTGATTATAAACCAAGACAAAGAAGAACAGCTGAAGTTTTCTTTGTGCAACTAAAACTGCTCTCACATATCCATCAACACTTGTTCTATTAATATTTTTCTCAATTTTGTGAAAGGTGACAATGTATATGTCCAACATCTTAGATACTAGACTTTGCATCTTACAACTTAATCAATTATTCTCAATACAAAATGGACGTTTCCATTTCAAAATGAATCTTATTTGATATTATCTCACTTCGAATTTCTAGGAGAAGTTTTGCAATTAGAATCATAATTTACTGATCCCTGTTTTTGCGCCAGCGAAGGCAAACTGCAATATAGCTAGTCTTCAATCAATGTTCTAAATCCGATATGTGTCTTACAAAGAAAACGTTCTAATTCACGATTGAGAACCTAAATTACTTTCACTTGCTTCATTCTTTGTTCGAAATTGAAAGGTGTTCTACAACACGTGGCAATTGATGACGTAATAAAAGTTCTTTCATGTTCAAGGGTCTCGTGAAAAATAATCGCGTAATACTTTGAAATTCAAACTCATATACTTCTCAATATCAACGAAATGTACCGTTTTTTCACACTTTGTATTCGATGTTCCAATTCATCAATGATTCTAAATGTGTTACAAATACTACTAACGTGATTCTTAAAATATTATATTTTTTCTAACAACTTTTCTAACATTTTTTTCTAAAATTTTCTAACAACTGTCCAAGTTTTTTGATCTGATAGTTCAGATATTTGATATGATGTGAACCCCAGTGAACGTACAATGCCTCTCTCTCATATCACTTTGAATCCCCTTATTTATTCGAGTTTGTTAAAAGAAAGCACATGATAGTTTGGCAAACATAGATACTGAAAAGAAACGTGTACGGATACGATAGTGAATATGCCACGTTCAACAAGCTTCCCGCTTTCAAAAGAAGTTTTTTTTTAAGCCATGAGTCATAGCTATATATTGACAAACAGCGTCGTTGCCACAGCATCGCATCATGTCATGCTTCACTTGCTTTCATCAAAGACATTCATAATTAATTAGAACGTGTAAAGAATTAGGACAAAGAACGTTTTCTCACTACAAGTTATTGGACAATAGAACCACAGGCAACACACATACATGAATATATAATACTTTTCAAATAATCATGGTTTCTCCAAATATAGATCCGTTGCTATTGCTTTAGATTTCTACTCAAAGTAAACAACTGCTCAATACTCTACTAACACGTGGCCGAATTGAACGAACCACGTGTCGCGCACTAGGTTACCAACGCACGAATAAAGTAACTTAGGACTAGTAGCTATCTGACATATTAGAACGTTCTAAATTATAAAGTACTCAAAGGTATCTCGTTTTCTACTTTGGTTTTTTTGATATAGCTAACAAGGCAACTTCTCAAAAAAACCCCAATCTATTTGTTATTTTGTTGGGGTAGTTTCCATGTGTTCTGTATAGTTTTCATGGGAAGCGTAGCTTTTCATTTTGATGGTTAAATGCCGGAATTACTTGATTGTGTTTACACGAGGAGCGGTCTAGATCTCATATCTCCCACCTAGTTACGTGGGAGACGAGCCATATATGATACTAGTTTAAAAAAAAACCTTGTGCACGTAGCTGACTAGATGTAATTTAGCGGAGAACTACGTAAGACTGACGCAAACAAAATATCAGAAAGGCGGGTTACTTCAGCGTTTCCGGTATACTTGTGACGTAACAGGTCTGTTAGGCGTCTGAGAAATATTAATAAGATCGTTAAAGGTTTCGTTGAGAAATGATTTTGAAATGTGAGTGAAAGTATTTGTTTCGTTGAAATTGGCGATCAGAAAATATTATAAAAATTTCATTCATTAGAATATTGATTACAACATTGGAATATTCAATTAATGATAGAACATTAATTATAGAACATTGATTGAAACATGGATTGGCATATTGGAAATTCAACAATGATAAATTGATTGGAATATTGATTGGAACTTCGATAGGAACACTAAATAGAGAATTATTTGGAATAAAATATTGTAAATATATTGATTGATTGAAAGAGAACATTGATTGGAATATAATTAGAAACATTGTTAAGTCCGTCGTATGTGCTCGCTTATAGCAAAATACTAAGGAATGCCAGAAAAAACACTAGGATAATTCTAGTTGATGAAAACGCGTCGTAAAAACAGGGAACTCGAAGTCTATGAGCGTCATTTAACGTGATGTGTCTTTACTTATTATGAAATTTCATCTCAGTTACGTAAAGCGAGGTCAAAGATCACCAACTTTATCCAAGTTATCAAACAATAACATTTATCTCCCAGTTACCATAAACAGTAATGAAATTTGATGTAGAATTATCGAGAAAAATAAGGATGGAATATTCCAAAGATTATTTATGGAAATATTTATTTAGTATTTGTGTTATAGCTGTAGCTAAATGAAGCTGTCATGGAGGAAGTGTTTTCGAATGACTTAATGATAATTAGAACGTCCTTGAAATGATTACATACTGCAATATTAGTGATTATTACGAACATTTGTCATGATTAGTATTTAACAATATTGTTTCTATATTGGTTGTTTTTATGGCCGGATGGTTGTACCAGCTGTCTGGGTGTATGGTATATATTTATTGCTTATCTTTTTGTCTACATGCAAAACAAAATAACTGTCAACACTTCTAAATGCCCAATAAATTGACACATAGATTCTTTATGAACGAATTGCAGTGTTTAAGTTAATGGTCGAAGAAGCGGAACTGAGATACCAGTATAGTTTAACCATGCGAGACGATTAATACTTATGTCATTCTTTTAACAGATATTGTCTAATAGTTTTTCCAAGCGTTTCATATCAACCTGATTGTTGTAATTGGAAAATGTCGAGATTTAAGTATTTGGTGGCGTGCCAAGTAATGTTGGCAGACAACATGGCCAGTGTGTGTGTGTGCTAATTAAGAATTAGAACAGAATTAGAACAAAAATGGTAGTCCAAAAATAATTATGCGTAGAGTCAGTAGTTTGAAAAATATTGTGTTGAATTTTTCCCATTCATTCAGTTTGTTGATATAAACAGTGTGTTCACTCATTTGCGAAAACATTGGCGAAATATGGCTCTTTCAGAACGCAATAAACAATGAACTGTTTTTATAATTGAATTGAAAGACGGCGCGGAAGAAATAACACCGCAAACTAATATTCATAATCTGTAGCGCTGAACCCGAGGTGACAGCTAACCGCAGTCACTTGCGTTGCTTTGTTTGCGGAAACGGATGTGACATCATCAGCACCGCCTGTGACATCGCCTAGTTTAGTTATGCTGACGAGTTATGTCAACAATGAAAATAATTATGAATAGAAGCACCTAAGTAACAATTATCTATAAAAAATCGTTTAGAAAACTTACGATCTAAACCACCAAGATATTTCATTTCAATTTCACAGTGACCCCAAACTGCCGAGACGATTGGAAAAACAGTCTTTCCTTTCAAATCACGAAACGCGATGCCATAATATTGCTCGTTTGCTTCGAAAGCCAATGTCCCTTCTTCCATATCCAATATCACCCTTATACACTCAGGTGTTGTAAAATTATCATTAATCTCAGGGTAGAGAATTTTCGATGTATTTTTCTCATTATGATAGAGTTTATTGCGTCCTATATCCCATCCCCAGCTTTCACAGTTGTTACCAACCAGTGTCTGGTAGCCAGTCGATTGTAATGGTGCTTTTGCTGTGGCGATACCAATTACAGCGTGAGTACCACGTTGCCTTGTCGGCCATCTGATCTCCCAGACATGAAAACCACGTTTATAACCAGTCTTACCACGGACACAGTCGGTACTTTGCGCTACTGGGTGACGATGAATCACGAAAGGGTTTTCTTCTTTTACAAATATATTGGGTGATTTATCGTCTGGGTTCCAAGCATGGGCTATTGTTAATTTTTCATGAAGTTTTGGTCGATCCAGGATAATGTCTAATTTCTCCGGACGTGTTGCATGATTTGCGTTCAATTTATTACTCGCAGGCACCGTGATAACACTGATGTTCTTATACCGTTGTAGGCGGTCATTATTGTCAATATTGTTACGTTTACTAGTAGATATACGAGAGCCCATTCTCAGATACGGCAAGTATCGCAATGAACGCCTTTCTTGATGACAAGCCAACGTGACTTTAAAAGTTACAAGTGAGATTCTCTTTCCTACCACTTTCCTTTCTATTGGAAACTATTTGTTCTCATCGAGCACGCGATCTAGTGGTATTAGAACAATAAATTAAATAAGATGCCTTCTAATAGGGGGTACTATATGTAGCAATCATAGGGGAACACCGATATAGAACGCGCATAATAGTTTTAATGTGATCTAATACCTGTTAATAGTTGTTCTTGGTAACGTGGATCTTCGTCTTCCCGTACTCCTTCTTGATGTCTTCCTTTGTATATTTACCTCTGATCTACATGTCGCGCATTGAAAACCCCGCATTTTGTACGCTCTTCATAACAAAGAGGTTGCGTCACAGTCACGTGGTTTCCGGGCACATGGAGGCCCATGGTCTGTTGTGCTTTGTCTCACAACGCACGCTCATTGGTTGGAAATGATGAACAAAAACCCTTGAACCACGGAAACTATCATGATAAGAGTCAAATTCTATTTCAATCATCATTGTCTATTATTATTACTGTTTACAATTACCTATTTTCACTTTCTCTAACATTATTTTGCGTGTATCGCGGCTAGCAAGTTGCGTGTGGTGAACAGTCGTTAAAGATAGCTTGGATTGTGTTGCGTTGTTAGTGTTACAACAGCGGGATTAGATCTATTGTATGGGAAAACAAAAGTCATCTTACATTTCACGCTATTTATTCGCAAAATATTAAACAGTGTTAATATTGATATTAAAACTAATCTTTTGATATATTTAATGATACAAATATATCCTTTATGGTATTTGACCGCCAAATGTACCAGCACGGTGAGTGAGTGAGTCTTCTGTGCTTCGTCACTGGTAAAATTGACACGAATTATCATTGTGACAACTCAATCAACGTGTGATCTTACGGAAAAACACAGTCATTGCAATTTGATATCGTTACCATCAGTTTTATATTACTACAGTGTCATAAAATGCACGTCAAAATATTCTATTTTATTTTATTTTTGTTCTAATTAAAGAATGTTTATTGTCAATGATCTCAGATTTCCACAACAACTTGCAATTCTACATTGCTCCATTGAACTTAGAACTGGTACCAGGCAGTCTTTATTTCCAATCATCATGTTCCAAAGATTTGTTCAACACCGTTACTTACTAGTGGAATAATTATCTCAAAACTTATCAATTTATTGACAAATTAATATGGTGGAAAGCGCTGGAATAACTCCAGCCTTGCGTTTTTACAAATTAGGGGTATTCTAGATCAACGATCAAGTTTTACCAACAAAAAACGTATTAATCGAAAAAGTAACCAACCAATGATAGAATAATTAGCTAAGACATGACCAGGTTTTTACTAGGGTAAAATAAGTTTTCCTCTCGAGAATATGTAGAAGTCGGAAAATAGCGTGTCTAATCACATATAATATTGTGAGAAATGCTGGAATGAAATCGTGTGCAATAAAGTAACGATTTGAACATTCCAACCGTTCTAATTATGTTCTCCAACATAGTAACAACATTGTGTATATCTGTTTACTATGAATTTAATTATCATTTAACGGTGCATCTCATTAGAAAGAGGTGGTGGTCACGGAATTGTCGCAAATGTCACGGACTGTCCTCTACCTGCGTTAGAACCAGTGTATTTGTTAGGCAACACCTTCATGTGTTCTGGTACCAGACAATCACTTGATGGTATAAACCATGTATTGAGACCCCCCTGATGTCATGTACTTGGTTGGTCACCCTTGATAAAAGCGAGTACGGCAGCTGTGTACGTGCCTTGGGCTCAGTGATTTTCTATTACAAACTTCCATATTTATCATGTGATAATAAAACACTATTTATTTTCAACCTTTTTCAAGTAGATTCTTCTATTAAGTGTAAGATAAGCAAGACAGTTATTATAGCTACGCAATATGCGACACGTAGGACGATTGTATAACACTTGCGAAAGATTAAGTGCAAAAAGTCTGTTGAAATAAAGTATTTTGGACTGCAATGATTTCATCAAAGTCTCGTACTACTACACTTTATCTATTAGAGTTTACATTTTGAAATGTGTTTGCGAAGTTAGACGTTTAACGTGCAATACTCTGCACTTGGTTTTCTTATCATAAACGTGATTATTCATGGAATCCTGATCCTATTTTTACGTCGTGAAATGAGTGGGATAGTCTGTTATAACATTATCTAAAACTTGGACACCCTCTTATACTGGGCGTATTACTCCATGAGGAACCAATCATTGGTCTACAACGTTATGAAATGAAAGGGGATAACTCTTGGAATCAACCACCGCAATAAACGCCCGAATCTCTCAACGAAGAACGAGCTTTACTACACCTCTTGGACCTTTTTCTTTTATTATAACACGAGATCGATAAAGAATGACTCTAAAAGTTGCTACATCTCTAGGAAGAACAGTTTAGTTATGCGTTGTTAGGGTAGAGTTTGGAGAGCTATATTTTAGTACTAATTCTGTTTGTGGAGAAAGTCTTTTCAATTTTCTTTCTAAGCGTTAATCTGATCTGCTCATATACATCTGTTAGATAATCATGCGACAACAAGTTTGTATATTATCGCAGTTGTTGTAAACATAATACGGTGTCAGTGCGTGCGACGCCAGTGTCTTAGACAGATGTATTCATGTGGTCGATACAAAGAACCAATCGTTTAGTCATAAGCGTCTCATTGTTCTAATTGAATATGTATTAGAACTATTATAGACAGCTGAGTGCGTTCTTTGTTGCCGCTGTTTGATGTTGCCTAGCTGCTGAACCGCCTTTAAAAGCCCACTCTTAACAGCTTGATCATCACGCGCGTTGCTCGCCACTATTATTCATAGCCAGTTTAGTTCTATCATTATTACCATCATTCCCTATCATGGCCATCAGAACTTAGTTGCGATGAGTATCTAATTAGAAAACTAGATTAATTCGTAGTCCTATACTCTACAATCCTGGTAGCAACTATATGGTAGCTATGGTGATAATGACCACTCAAATATTAGCTGTCAGTCATGGTCATCATAAAACACTTACGAAAGAAAACATTTGTGAATATTCAAATATCTGTCCAATTCTCCTTTGGACATATGCTATCCATAGAATTGACTATGACTTGAATTAGAGGTTAATTCCACCATTCAAACACATATGGTGCCAGCTTCTTAACTGATTAGTTATAGTAAATTGGTGAAACCTATATAGCTACCCTGTTTCTAAGTACTACATGGTGTTTTGAATGTGTACGGTAAAACACAATGAAAATCCAATTTTTCTTCGGGTATAACCTGGCTCTTCTATTTGTCTGGTAGACAGTTGTCAACCACAGAAAAAGATAAGAAAAGAATACTCTGGTTTCTGTGGCGTATATCGTGGTTACCACGTGTGCGTGGAATGCATGTGTGGTACTATAGTATATTTGGCATATAATTAGCATATGATGCCAGACCCCTGTAGTGTTCTTTGAGATTAAGAAAATGATACTAACAACGATTGATTAGACAACGTCAATTACCAATAAAACTTCTATTCTGTTTGATAAATCTATGGTAGTTGTTCACCACTTTATTACCAGGTACCATGGTGGTGCTTGCTCTGACAGACACTACCATGATTGTTTTGACTAGGGTGTTCGCTGTTCTATAATGAAACAACATGTGTTCGTATTTGATCATGTTGTATCTGACCGCAATCTCTAATACGCGGTTTGAAAGCTATGGGACACAAAACATGGAGTTAACCAGAATCTTTTCTTCCGTGAAGAGATTAGAACAACCCTTATTCAAATCATTCTAAACCAATGTGAAACACTCATGCAAACTAGGGTCGTAATCACGTTTTCGAACGAACCTGCCCGACGCACGTGATTGAGTTGTTCTAAAGAACACTGCACGTGGTTGTTAGCCGGGTAGTAGTCTGGGAAATAGGAAACACTCGACACATTGTTACTATGGTGATATGCCAATATAAACATTCTGATTTGAAAATTATCGATTAGAATGCGTAATTAGTAACAAATTGTCGAATATTTCTTTATTTTTCGATGTTATTTAGAAATGAGAGCAAATCTGTATTCCAAAGATGGCAGTGTATTGAATCTGAAGCAGGAAGAGACGATCATAGGACGACAAGATGCTGATATTAATTTACAAGTACTATATGCAACTTTATTACATATATCTCAGTGTGTTTAATACCTGTGTTGAAGTGTAGTAGTCGGGAGTTCCTTTATTAATACTTTCTTCAATGGGTTTTGGTATATTATACCCCATATAATTCCTAATATAATATAAAAGAGTCTTCCTTATGTCTCCGAGATAGCTTATATAGCTACGTCGAGAGCTGTCAATACTATATGAACTTCGTTTGCAATTAGAATAATTAACTCAGATTCTACTTTATATCAACGAATGTATTTGAACCTGCGTTGTTTATTTTGCAGTTTGCTAACGTGGAACTGAGACACGCAGTTATTACCTATAACAAAGATGAACAATGTTTTGTTTTACAAGATTTAAACTCCTCATATGGTAGTTACGTGAATAAAACACGCGTTCAAAATGCTGCCGTGCGTCTGGCGCATGGAGATCACATCGAATTCGGTTATGGTATCCTTTTGGTACCTTCATATGGTATATGGTACTTTATTACCATGACCAATGTGTATGGTACTTTATTAATGACCATAGTAGTAGTTTTGGCAGTAGTAACACAATGGTATAATAGTACCATAATAGTGTAAAGTTTGTAAGTTCTACCATGTTCACTTTATGGTACTTTACCCAGTGGATACCACATGTAGGCATGTCACAGATATGGTACTAGTTTATGCCTACTGGAATACCAGATCATGGTATTCTATTCCGATTATTACCATAACATAGTCTGCAGAACCAGAAAGGTTTTCTTTAACCATGGTTGTATCACAGGTAACCCATCATTTGAGTTTCACTGCAGCCCAGATGCTATTGGTCCAGTATATCCCACATTAACCCCTCAAACATGGGATCACTGTAGTTCATTGAGATATTACAATACTAGAGGCAACTCATTTTTACCATACTTACCAACAACAACCTTTGAAGAACATGATTCTATGGTTACTACCAGTCATGACACAACCTTACCTGATGGTACTTTACCTCATGGTGCTCCACTTCATGGTACCTCACCTCATGGTACCCTAGCCCATGGTACCATGTCGCCTTCTCTTAATAAGAATACATGGAATACTGGAACCAAGGTACATATCTCTAATTATTTCTTAATGACCATCCATCACCTCATTGATCGCCCAAGCTTATAAGTTTACATTGTATTTGTTCTAGACGTCTAATGCTTCTCTCCCTCGTCCACCATTACGTACCAGACCAGCTAGCGCTGGTGCGCAAAGACCACGCCCTACATCAGCAACCACCACTTCAAAAAGCACCAGTGTATCTGGCGTATCCAGAGG
>FXAL01035587.1:0-10846 GCA_900177555.1 Renilla reniformis
TTAGTCAAATCTTCAAAAAAAAAACAATAATAATATATTCTATGACAAAGCAAAGTGTAAATGAAAGGAATGGAGAAATTACCTTTCTCGGGGACTTGAACAAACAAAATTGTGCAGTAGTAAACCAAGTTTAGTGTCCCAAACTTTTCCCTTTGTTTTGTGTTAATTCTTTTAAAACGCGCCTCCTCAATTTACATACTTCATGCTTGATGTACAACACTTTTCATTTCGTATTATCACCGGTAATGCGACGTGTTTTAAAAGCATTGAGTACGTATTAAATAAAGTTAAGAAGTATTGGCCTTGGCATGTACGAAAACGAAAGCGTCAACTTTTAAAGAGTATCGCTAGCTACGTGATCACCAAACTTATGGAGACGGATGAAGAATTCGGATTAAACCTGAACCTGGCAAACTTCAGCAAACCATTCAAGAGGTGAGAATTGCAACGGCCGCCGAAGTGCAACGTAGGTAGAGCTAGTTTCAAAGCTGTGGTTTCACTAATGTAACAGTACTGAGTACATTACAAGTTGAATACATTCCATACACACACGCACACATATTCACAAAAGATCGTAAGTGTTGATTAGTAAGCACATGCACTCTGAGCGACTTTTATTTCCATTTGCTTCGACAATTATTTCTACCTTATGTACTAATGTAAAACCCTGATATCATCGTATCATTACAAATGACCCAAATTACTATAGTAGTTTTGTACAGACAATCTTCTGAATATGTTTCTAAAAATTGAGTCAAGGCGGCAAAACCATATCTTTATGCGAGACTTGATTTGAATAATTGATGTGGATATATATTCTAGGCATGCATGATTGGATGCGATACGATCGGATTCTTTTTGTGTGGGTTGAAAAAGGCGAAAAGTGTTTGTTTAACAATTTATTTCCATGTTCATTCAAATTTATTGGGTAAACACTCGATAAATGAGCTGCCTCAAACAATAGGAGTCCAACAAAGCTTGATGTCTTGGCATTGAATTTGACGCAATGGATTGGTAGTTTTGAATAAACTTTCAATGGAATCAGAAAAAATCATAAGCAAAATTTTATTGCATAAACACTTTAATGTATAGTGCGAATTCACCATTAAAATTTATGATTACAATTCACCCGCATAAAATCTGGCCTGAAATGCCTTATCACAATAACACTTGAAATTCATAATGACTTGAGTGTTGACCTGCGCACTTTTTGAAAAAAAAAACAACGATAATCGCAATATAATTTCAAAATCCAAAATGAAACACTAATTTTTAACCCAAAGATGAGTTATCATCTTACTAGGCCCGCTTCCATAAAAACCTCTAAAAAATAACGTTGTGGTGAAGTGAGTGAGATCGTTCATAACTCTGTAAAAAAGTTCAGCATTTCAGTATAGAATACTTTTAATTAAAAAAAAAATCAGCTCTGGTATTTCACACACTCGTTTCGTATCTTCCAACATTTCCCGCGTGCATCGTCACAAGCATGCGACTCGTTTTCTATTTCTTAAATACACAGATACCAAAGAGACTTTCGCGGTAAACTCTGCAGCGTATCATATATTCGCCTCTTCAAATAAACAGACATCGTAGTGCCCCATGAAGGCTGTGTTAAATTGAGTAAGAATGTTTGACTAAAAGGTTCCCTGACCACCGCTTCGTTGATCTGTAACTATTAGTATAGATTTCGTTCAAGTCAGACCGCGCTGGATTTTTCTCGGAAAAATCTTCCAAAAAGTTGTCGAAATAAAGCGTTGCATTCTTTTCTGAATTTGGTGCTAAAAATCCCGTAAACAACCGGGTTAACACAGCTGTTAGCCATGGCTAACATAATGAAGAAGAGGTGAAAGTAGGACTGGAGATGCCGTTCTCCCACACTGGTAAACCGTAGCATGTAGCTAATTTTTGCCGGGGACCATCCGACAACTATCGCAAACGATGTGGCGAAGGCAATTTTTGTGAGGCGCTTTCGTATAATTGAATGTTGACTGTCCTTCAGCAACATCGAGTTCTTTATCTTGTAGAATATATGAACATAGAGTATTAGAATGGCAGAAAACGGCGCCAGGGACGATGCTGTCACTTCCAAAAGCGAGAGAACAATGCTCACTGAGCCATCTGTGCTCATACCCCAATTGCACTTTCCATCGTTTTCTCTCACGCTTATGAAAACGGTAGAGTTTATGAAAAAGCCCCATATCCATATGAAGAAAGTCGGTATTATTGCATGCGTTGTGGTCATACGGCGATACAACTGTGGCCTATTTATAGCAAACCAACGTTCAATAGTCAATACCAGACATGTGTACACTGAAACGTAACCAAGGCCGAAGAGTACAAAACCGCCCCATAAAAAGTTACATTGCAAAAAAGCGCCAAACTGATTGCCAGGCAAGGGCGGAAGATAAACAAATCGACTAAAAACCAGGAAAAATGCTGTTAACATATCTGCGACGGCCAAATTGATGACGAAAATATCAAAAGGTTTCTTGGAGAAACGACGTCTCGCTTTAACGTATATGTAAAGTACCAGAATGTTACCAGAAAAAGCGGTGACCGCTATTAGCGAGAAAATACAACGTGTAAACCAGCTCATGATTTTTGAAATGTGTAATTCTAACTACCAGCTGCGGTGTCCGTCGAACGGTCGAGTCTAATATCGTTTGATGTTGTCTCACTTAGTTATATTTTATTCATGAGAATGAAACAAAATCCAGTTAGCATTAACTCAAGCCGATTACATGTTTAAAGTAAACACTGTTTTCATATATATTACGCTATAAATGATGTTGAAAAGCCAGACGCCGTTGAGTTTTTGGTGTTGCAAAATTATTTGTGTTATCAGGTATACTATGTTAGACCCGGAACGGCTGATGGAAACTCGAAGAGTTAAAACAAGTGCAATATTTGCTTAATATTATAAACCGTGCTAGTATTTATTCAGTGACAGATCGGGTATAAAAAAGAGACGTATATTGATTATGGAGGAAAATGGTTGATGGATCAACGTCTGTTTCAATTTGATCATTTTCTGCATGCTTCCTTTCGCTGCGACGCCGCGAAACCACTGTCTAAGAGAACGCGTCCTATATATTACAACGTGACCAACTATACCGAAGAATCAATTTCAACGTTTTACATGTTGGACGCTCTTATCATCCATGCAATTTTCATTAATGCGTCATTCGTGTCATTACTATTTACTAACATAGATCAAAGATGTATATACGACACTGTCGCAATAATAAAATTAAAAGAAGTGGACGACGATTTTCCAAAGCGATATCGTCTTATATTGACTGTAAACTGAATAAATTCTATGCGCACGTCGCAAAAAAGATCATTGAAAAAAGATACATATAAAAAGATACATTGCAGACTCGCCAGAAAGAGTAGCGCGCCACTGCCACAACCTTCCCGCTCTAGATTGGCGCTGGTTCAAGTCAATATACTTCAATGCTTATCTTAATTGTCAGTGTACCGAAAAACGCATAGTCTATCATCTTGTGTGATTCGACCGATACAATTGAAGCCGCGTCTATTTATTATTTTTTTTTAAAATTCATGTCTGCCGTACTCGGAAACCTCTTATCCGCATTTTTACACGAAACGTTTCCTATTCCATATAAGCTGAAGTTCATTACAAATTGTATGGTTGCCGATTAGAGATTATCTGATACGGTACCACTGTACCTATGAAGCACGTAATTTCACCCATTCTCTTTCAACATCAAATCAATTGCAATCCTAACAAAAGTGGAACATGGATACATTAAATTGGTGTCTATCAATTACTGGTTCTGGTGCTGACGTCACTTCGGATATCCGGAAAGCATACTGATAGTATATTATGTGCGACAGTGGCCCACGCAAGGGTGAGGGCTAAGGATTACCAAATCTCTTCCGATAAACTTTGGCAAAAAGCCTTTTTTAATTCTTGGAAGTGGGAATGGTGGATTACAAACAGGAATTTTTTTCGCGATTCATGGAAGACATTGAGTGTGTCGGCCAATTTGAAAGTGTCAAAAGTCGCGACTATCGGACGATGTTTTCTATCATCAGAAGATCTAGACTTCCAGATCTAGACTTGTCGCCCCTCTTATGACTGTCAAATTGTGCCTTATTTAGTTTTTCTGGACGTTTCCGATATCCACAAATTTTTTTTTTCGGGAAAGTTCTTCACAAACTAGTATAATCATAGAATGGAAAACTGTTTGATTTTGTGTACTTGGAAATACCTTGAGCGTGCGGCACAATGTACTGATTACTGCCGTTTTCAAACCGGGGAAGACGGAAGCAGAGAGAAAAAACCCTGGGTACGATCAATATTCATATAAATATGTTGAAGTTCAATCAAATGCTCAAGTTGTTTGAATTTATTATTAATAGTGATTTGAGGAATGAATTAGAGAAATTGAAAGTTGATTAAATTTATTTAAGCAAGAGTTATATGGCTGTCACAAATTGATGTAGTTTCTCGTCTTGCTTTTCTTCGTAAATTAGTTTTACACTTTCGCTTTTTACAATTACTGATGCCATGGTTTCTCGCGTTGGTGCATTATTAGTTTCTGGCAACCATTTGAAACACACCACAAACGTGAGGAGACATAGTGCAGCGATGATTGAATATGGAAGTAGGGCATGGATACGAATCTAAACAACGAATATGACAATTTGAAATTGAGAACTCTGCGAAGAAATTATCCCTACGTATTATCAATACGTTTCATCTTGTGTTACGAATATTTGAAGGTGGTTCGTATTTATGTGTTCCTTGTTGTTTTGGTCGGAGATTCCACACCGGATGTCACAATAACGATGAGAACAATAACGTCCCCAGTTCTGTAGAGCTGAAACTTTAGCATATTCTGCCATTACGACATTCCATCAGTCACGGATACCATTCGGATCGAATATACCCTAAAAGCGAGCATTATAGTGTCGTACTGTTGAACACCCGACACCCAGTGCAGAAACAGACAGAAGCAATGGTAAAACACCTTGATCGATCAACTATCGGAGATGATCAGGAGATTATTATAGAAGTCTATGGCTATGTTATTCGTGAGCACAGGTTATCAATCAATTCGGATTTAACAGGTTAGGTCAATCCATTCGGATTTCAGAATCGTTGAAGTTCGATGTTTGAAGATGGTGGTTCTATATGGTTTGGATAAACTTATAAAAGTCATTTTTGGCTAGGTCAATGCTCATTGGAAATAGCAAGAAAATGGTTCAGAACAATCCGGGTAAACTTGATCACTTACCAACCACACGACGTACAAAGCCAAAAAAGCACCAACTCTTCCCAAACTTGATGATGTTCCCATACCAACAGCCCTGAAAAATATACAGTTAACGTTAGAACCCGATACACGGCCATTATCCATCGCTAAATTTTTACCTTACGGATGTTGGAAAAAGTTCGGAGCTATAGACGTACGAGGTATTGAAAGAAACTGCTATTGAATATTGACATAACATTGCCAGTATGATTCGTCCAACGCTATAACCTCAAAAATGAAAAACAAAAAATTAAACCGACATTAACAAATGATCGAAAAGGTACATCACAATAATGATCAGGAGTGGCTTATGTGCTTTGCCGACCTCTTGCTCTACGGAAATCATCCATTACTACCAATAACCTTTCTCTACGAAGACATGTCAAATCCCTCTGAATCACTGATTCAATGGAGATATATATACCCGGCTCCGTTCTTGGAGATTCCCAGATCTACCAAGATACCTTGTCCTAACTCTCATTCAATGGATTTGGTGCTAGAGACGTGATTAAATCGATTTCTAATTCTTTGGAGATTACTTACTCTGCAAAGATTCCTCGAGCTCTATTTGAACTTTTACGCTCCACAGAGTTCCTAATTATCCTTATACTTTTTGCGTATATTTCTCATTCTATGGATATCTCTCATTTATATATCTATATATCTATATATTATTGCCATAATATAAAAAGCAAAATTAAGCAAAATAAATATATTATTGCCATGAAATAAAAAGCCAAATTAAGGGGCAGATCGGAAATGTTGTTATTATGGATAAAATATAGCACCTATGTTTGTTCTGTCAGTTGGTATAGCCACTGTGGTAGCTGAAGAAACTGTAGCTATGATCAATCCACCAACAACTGTCTTTTTACGACCAAACCTGCGAAACAAATTCACCATTTTTTTAGCTTGCTCAATGATCCATAATATGAATATGTCAACGCTAACATTGAGATTTAGTGAGATGTCAATAGATAGTTGGAAATGTAAATAAATTTCATTTTAGTCTACAAAGAACCTATAACTGATATAACCTTCTGTGAACTTGTGTATGGTCCCAACGATTAGGCATGTTCCGATTGCGCTCGTAAAATTTTGGAGAGTTGCTTGAAAAACGTTGTACAGAATATATATGGCAGAAAATGAAGCTTGCTCAAATTCACTTGTGAACATTTGTCAAAAACTGTAACGGCGCTAGACACGTGAATAATTTGCCAAAAAATGGGATTATCGGGACTCCCCTACTAGCGATGAACAAAGGAAGCGCTAAATTGTCATCTATTTGTTTTATCTTGAAAGAGATCTTGAACGAGTCACATAACATGTCATGACATATCATACGCCGCTGGAAGAGGGCAATGATTGTAAAATAAAACTCACTTGTTCATGAGGATGATTGACGTGATTATCGATGGTGTTTTCACGAGAGAAACAAGAAAGAAGTTAAGGTAAATGCTGCCACCAAGATAAATTGACCCATAATTGACGGTATAGTAAACAAGGCAATTACAAAACCTTGAGTGGAAACAAACAACTCGTCAGCCAAATCCGAAAAGTGAAATACGCAACGCAGTAAACGCTACACTGGCATATAGAAAGTTTTGATTGATGTAACTATTCAATGACCTAACTTCAACAATCAAAAGGAGTTCGAGGGGTAATTTCTCGTGAGGACGTCACATCCCTGTGATGCGCACATTCGACTGGTCAAATCGATTAGAAAATTGAAGATTGAGAAAATTGAGAAGAAAATGATAATCTTTTGTTGTGTTGTTTGCATCACAGTTTTCGTTTTCACTTGACTAAGCAACGCGCCTTGCCCCATGTTGCAGGCCTTCGTAACGAGTTTATGTAATACAAGCAGATTTACCATAACATCCAGTTGGCAATTGTAACCTTAGAAACTTGTGTATCGTAGAACAGGTCTCTAAAATCGGATTTTTCGTTTTCTACGTCACGTGGATACTCTAATTCTACTTCAGTCATTGCTTTTCTATTCAATCTGGCAACTTTTTTCAATTCTTTGTTTGCATCGTTGTGGCGTTGGTTTCCAAGGAGTTGACGACATGATTCCGGAAATAACCTAGTGAGATAAGGAGATGATGGTGAATAATGGTGAATACATTGGGCATCTGAATTACCTCTGGCGCGGGCAGAAAGTGTCTGTTACGTATGCATCTCCTCAAATATAAACAATACGGAACCATAGCTTGTTTTTGTAAACTCGAATTCATTGAACAAGGTATAAAATACACATCGTCATATTGCCATGAAATAAAAAGCAATAAAATGAAACTGATCCATATGCCTCACAATGGAAAGCTTCAAATGATTATAAACTTGGCACATGCGCAGTTTCAACTCTGAGCAAACTTTAAATTACTTATATCACATATTCAGAATTGTTACGTACCAAACCAGGAAAATGTATGGTGTTGATAAAGCGGCAGAGAACAGCATCAGATGCCGCCATTCGCGAATTAAATACGCCGCCAGCGCCATGGACATAGAAGACGCAGAGCCATACAACCAAACACTGGTTCCTGTGCATGAACGGTATTTAATACCGCTGTATTCCACTAGCAACACGAAACTTGTCATCGATACTCCAGCTGAAACAACAAAGATACATCGTGATCAAGTACAAACTTTGTTCGTTTCCCCAAGTTTGAAACGTTTCCCCAATCCTCGATTCAGTACCGCCGGCTGGCGTCTCGGCTATCAGACATGCATTTCTTAGGGCCTCTACAGACTAGCGATATTGTTGTCAACAACTTTATTGTTATCGATAAAACAAAAGATGTCGACAACTAAAACTGACGTCTGTGACACACGTAGTTTCCCTTGCTTGAAAGGGAGCACTTCAACAACTTAATGTTGTCAACATAAATCATAATCGTTTGTCCCGTGTGTATAAGGCAGCACCCATCGCCCAAAATTGTTAGTCGACAACTAATACTTTTCGATAACAAATTGTCGTCGACCACAAATCACACAAGTGAAGGACCTTAAAAAACCTATAATATATACACACTGAATCAGTCCTTATTCCCATGTTCGACAAATATTCATTTCTCTCCTTAGAAAATACGCGGCGGTTCGTTTACACTAAAATTCTTTTTTAAATGTAACTGTCACTGTCAAAACCATAGATTAAGACGACGACTGGAGGGAATAATGCAAGCAAAACTATTTGAAACGAAGGGACAACTTTCAAGCCGTTATACCATCTGCTAAATATATACACATAATGCGAGTAGTAGGAATCAGACCTTAAACAGTCAAATCGTCTGTAATACAAACTCTACAGAAGAACTCCTGGTATGATCGTCTTGACTTCATTTCAGCCAATCATAATGTTGGATTTCTCAACGGAATACGGTCAAAACGGTTAGAATCACTCACAGTTGTGCAGAACGATGATTTCAATCCCTTGACAAGCGTCATACTACTTATTTGAAAGAAACCTCTAAATCTAATAACCATGACTTCGAATACTCCTGGTGAGCACGGCTTTTCGTAAAGCAATCTAGTAACTTTCGTGAGTGAAGTAAAAATACGGTAACCATTGAATTATACAACATCCATACCATTCATAGCGCCAATTATTATTCTGCAAACGACGAATACGGTCAAATGAAGAGGCCAAACGACCGCCCAAGCTGCTAATATACTGCAAATTCCAGTAAATATAATTGCCGCCCGTCTTCCGTATTTGTCCGCGAAATATCCGAATACTACATTCCCTATTGCAAAGCCAAGCCAGTAAACAGATGATGCAAAATTTTGTAGAAAACTTCTCTCGCATATGAGGTCAAACTAAAAATACAATGAAAACCCGTAAACAATATATTTCCGCCACAAACAGGTTCAATCCATTGTTTGGTTGCCAAATGTTTTCGCAACATTTGTTCCTGAAACCACGTTTTCTTGACCGCACCCTCTATCGGCTAGATTGCAGAATAGCGAATACTCGTCCTTTTTTGAAACCTTTAGTCGTTTTATAGCAGCCAAACAACAGGTTGAAACAAAAACTTCCATCTAAATCAAACGAAACTGGACGAATAAGGATAGTCCATCTTTCAATAGTGAAATATTAAAATATAAATGACTTCAACGTAATTTCGATATTCTTATAAGAAATTGAACGCAGTTAATTTGTGTCTAATTAGCGGACATAAAGTTCATATTGTTATGAATATCCTTCAAATATTTTGAACACGGCCTAGCACAGATTGACTTGTGACAGATTGAGTTGTTAACGTTTAACTGGTAACTCAATCAGGGGTCGGTTGTTCGAGGCGCGGTTAGCTTCAACGTTGGATAAGCAAATATTTAAAAAATTTCGCAAGTCAAACAAACGTAAGTTAATTTTTTTGAAAAAAATAATGCTTTGAACATTGCATGCATTTGAAAAAATAATGCTTTAATGCTTGTGAACAAATGCTTGTAAACACGATACACAATAAGATTAATGCAATGGTTCCAATCATCTCGAGTGATATTACCTCGGTGACAGTTGAAGTGAACGTGTCAGAAAATTTCCATTCTGATCGAGGCATGCTACACCGAGCAGAATAATCGCCGCTTGTTGTATCTATAGTGCCAGTTATGTTACAAATTGTACTGTTTGAAACGCATTCCCATGTTGGTTCACCAGAAATGAATGTTATCATTGAATTTTGAGGTTCGCCTATGCAAAAATCAACGAACCCAACCATTTGCAAAAGGAGAAACTGGTACAGCCCGAACCCCCCGATGTTTTCCAGCACTTGGTCCACGGTTAACGGCATTTTGTCGTCAGACTGAAAATCCATCAAGAAATATTAGCTGTAATAGTCGTGCAATGTTCATATCGCACGCGTGATTTAAAAAAAACGGAATAGTGAAAAAGCTGAACTCCCAGTCACGCGCGTCCAATAACGATTCCATAAGGATGATGAAAAAATAATTTGTTTGCTACTATACGTTTCTGTCGTTCCGCTTTTGGCATTACATCAATGCTGCTCTGAGCAAATGTAGATTTGGCAAAGGTGACAAAAAACGGACATTCTATATAGCCAATGAACAGGCCAACTTTTTTTTAATTTCGAGACATCCCACTCCTACTGTAGTAATATTATTTAACAACACCACTTGACTCAGTCTCATATATGTTCCTCAAAAGAAATGTCTACAATACACATCAAGATAAAAGCAATTGCAACCTTCGCAATCCTCCCTCTTCGGGGATTATTTTGTAAATAATTATTTGACAAGGTTTCTTTTACCTACCTCAGATATCTGCCGATACACAGACTCTATGTTAGGTTAAGTTTATTACTGATATTGTGCGCGCAGGCATAGGTACTTTATTACAGTGTACACTTTTGACTACCTATATGTTAGAACTATGTATGTTTGCTCTCGCCCAGATGTATGTACGCATTGCGTATACTTATTTTCTACCTTGTAGACTGCAATTGTGAAATGGTCTGTTCCGAACTTCCTATTGCATGGTACAGACCATTGTCACCATATCATATTACAAATTATATATATATATATCCATAGTTTCT
>FXAL01035763.1:0-12437 GCA_900177555.1 Renilla reniformis
TAATTTGCGATTTATCGACTTTTTTATGATTAAAACGCAGCTCAGTATATGGCTTGTTGCTTGGTGGCTACCAAGTATATTATAGTTTTAGCTTATTTTCGTTCCTCGTTTTTTTATTGCTATATATAAGTAATGTGTAAAGAGCAATCACAAGACTTCTTTGAAAAAGTTTAATAGCAAATTACGTGTAATAGCAAACGCTTGCAAATTTATGAATTATACTTATGAATCAGTTGCATTTCCCCTTATACAGATGTTTAAGTGCTCCCTCGTTTTTCTACGAAGAATAAGATTTCACAACTAAAAACGTGTTTCTAGGTAAGTACTGACTTACCCAATTTATCAATTGATCACTTAATCAATTTTATCAATTGATTGTATTGATGATTATATAAAAATGAGCATACATGGCGTTACTCGTTGAGGTAGATGTTTCGTACAGACCGTCTTGTATTCACGCTCTAATTGTAATCTGCATGGTTGGTCCAATATGAATAATGATGGTATATCAGTTCGCATGTAACAAAAGTAAATCCAGACGTATGCCAGGCAATAGAATTTCGAACCCAAAAATTATGAAGATCAGTTGTGCGGCAAAATACCCCAAGAGTGATCAGATAAATCCTCAAGACACGAACCCCCAACAATATGGTTTAGGTTGTTAATTGTAGGGTTTGTCCTGGATTGTCCCTCCGTACCAACTGCTGATGAATAAAGTTGTGCTCTGATTCCTAGATCTAGTGGTACGTTGGCTGGACTTCCATAATATCAGAAAATCTATATGTATAGATTGAATGTACATTCAACAACGTTTACGTTTGAAAACCAGGATTGATACACCCCTCAATGTTGAATCACACATTGTTCATTGAAAGAATTGAATTGTAGCGACCGTTAAAATCATACATAGATTAAACATGGTGTATAAATTCATAGGTTCCCTTCGGAAAAAGACTTTCGTGTCTCAAGCTTTCAGAGCTTCGGAGGTTCAGAAAAATTGTTCTTCAGACAAATTGGTACTTGTGGCTTCTCTGCTCACCCCAGGGCATAAAAGGGATAGCATGGGGAGCGTCCCCTGCGATGGAAAAGCTTCCCACCCAGTAGCCAGGAGTACCAATACTCTCATATCGCTAAATGCTTAGTGCTACTAAAACCGGGTTAACCGGCACGGATGCTCCTTGATGGAACTGTATTGAGCTGTATGACAGACTTGTCATACACCGATTAGCTGCAACAACTTGTGCCTGCTATTAGTTATCCATTGAATTTCCAAAATCGGTCAAAAGCTAGTAATCAGTTGATGACAGTCAAGGCACTGATATTAATTAATATAATGCATTTTATTATTTAACGATTTAAATATCAGGCGATGCGACAGTGTCAAACAAGTGTTTTGACTCAAACAAGTCACTGTCATTGTTTTGCAAATGTATCGTCCCGTGACGTGCTACTATAAGGGGTGGAGTGCGCGACCATTCCTGGAAACGTGTATTTCACATAATAGTCGTTGGAACAATTTATTGTAGATCACTTACCAGGATGTTTATTTATCGAGTAACTCGTAAATATCAAATTTTATCGAGTAACTCGTAAATATCAAATCTGCACACTTTCATTTCGATTATAAGTTGATGTTCATGGTTATAATTCATCGATGGATATCAATTTCATTCACTTGATATTTGATATCTTCTGAAACACCGGATTTATAGCTGGGTAAACCCAAGTTTCAAATCATGCGTGATATGTCAACACTTTAAAAAGCCGTTGAAATAGGAAGATAATTAGCCGTCCTATCGTACTCCTTCAATGAAACGCTATGGTAAATATGATTCATTGTATACAAATTTTAAAATAAGGAACAATGTAATTTTATTTTTATCACTTCTATACGAATGATTGTCGTTAGAGAGGTTCTATAGCTTTTTGTAGTCCCTGCGAGTGATATTCGCGGCCCCACTCGGCATCATAAATCATATATATGTATATATACTGAAACTAAATGGCTAGCGCGCGAAATATTCGAAATTCGAGTATTCTTACTTGCCGCAAATATAATGTTTGTTTATTTTATTTTATGTAGAACACTGCAGTGACAGGCGATATTAACAATAAGTAACACGGCAGGTTTTGTCGTTGGCGGTTTGCATTATCCTCGAATCAAAATAATTTGAATAAATGAGGTTAGTTAATAATAAACTGTCAAAATCTCTAATTTCCTTTATAATGGATATTATACATTAATTGCCGCCACCAAAGTAATACACGATCACTAAAAATTGAAGCAACGTATTTTTCAGTTCTAAAAGTGAAGAAAACGCCCGAGCTTTTCTTTGACAGATTTTTTTGAATAATTCAAGTGGTTGACTAATCCTCAATCATATGCATCACTGCGTTTCACTGTCTCTTGTTTGCTTTCCTGTGAAGTTTTTCCCAGATCTCACTCCAACTGTCACTGGAACACATTTTGATTCCCACCATACATAATATACAGTTACATAGAAGACGTAACATTTAGCTACTCAGTCATGAGTCATTATCCAGCCTATTTAAGTATTTTTAATAATTTAATCTACGTTGAAGTCGACATAATGGGAACACATATAGCTTGTTTAACACCAGCCCTCCATTAATATGCCTTTGTCGTTGAGGTCCAGTTACTAAGAAGAACTTATGCCAGCCGCTGAAATTGGGAAATTAATTTCTTAGATTAATTTATTCACGATTATACCTTGAATACGATTCGCTAAACACGATTTTTCCACGAATTTCGATAAGTATAGCTAATATTTTATCGGACGCGTTATATAGGACTCGTGGTGGAGCATTCCCAATCCTAATACAAATGCTTCTTTTCGTCACCGTCTGCTTTTTCTGTTTGCCTGTATTTCACCAATTCATGTTTTTACTATTGCTATATTTTTGCAATGTTTTCTAAACAAAGGCGGAGTTTTGCACTAACAAAATATATTGTGAAACTGCACTTTATAGGTATTGATATATTTGGTCTTGCGCTACAAAAAGTAGCTACATCCAACGTTTTCGTATCTAACTTTTCTCCTTTTTTATTTATTTTTTTCCAGTTGAGTGAACAAGGAGCGAATTGAATAAGAATTGAAATATATCAGGCATATTCCAGTTATGGTATCCCGATCACAATACGTCTTGATCTATACGTTATCAGGACTAGTACTTATTGTAATGATCGTCATTGCAATTCTTCTAATTCGTTACTATCAAAAGTTGACATTCCCTTACTCTGAGCACCCAACGATTGTCTTGTCTTCATACGACAGTCCGAAAGTGAAAGAGAAACGGCTATGGAGTCCTCCAGAGCATGCTAAAAATCGTGAAATTGACAAGAAAGCTCAAAAGGCTGCCAGGAAAGAAGTTCGTAGTTATTGGTTTCCAAAACAAGATATCCGAGGTTTCTTGCCGCCTGTAAAAGGAGAGTATTTACAACCAAGCTGTGATCCTGGACACGTAAGTACCTAATATACCTAAAACTTCTAGTCTGCAACGAGGCATCAACAAAAAATCTGTATTTACTTGTTTAGAAGTGGAGCTAGAAATCTTCAAAAAGCTCTCAGGTCGAGTTTCACAATTAGGCATTAACCCAATATTTTTATTATCGATTCGAACAAGTGCAAGTTGATATTAAAATTTCAGTATATATTTTGTGGATTACCGACGTGTAGATTTCCATGTTGAATACAGTTCCTACACGTCGAATGTCGCGAAACTTTCCACAAACTTGTAAAATTTTTAATCTCCATTTTTTTTATGGGCCGCCATTATGACCGCACCGAAAAGCTCGCTAAATGATGACGTTTAGATGTTTGCACGCCGAAGTACATTCCATGCGATTTTGATGAAAACAGGTTGTTGGGCCAATGTCCATAAAAACTTGAATCCGAGTTTTCTTCAACTGAATTTTTTATGAAGAAACAAAAAGCGAACAAAAATAGATTCTGGAGGCGACGAAGAGTTATATATATATCTTTTGAATCATTCGGAAAATTTATGAAACAGCATTTTCAGATCTTTATTGACGGCATTTTGTCTTGATATTCAGAGAACAAAGCGGCCGACAGAATGAAAATGGAGCAACCATCTTTCGTCACCACCTAGCGAGCTTTGCGGCGCGGTCATAATGGCGGTCCTTACAATTTAAAATGAACAATTTGGGCCACTTTCAGACGACAATCAGCGTGCGGAATTTGTTCACGTTAATTTATAATCAATATTTTAATCAAAATAGTGCTTCTTCTAAGCAGCCTTCTAAACTAAGCAGCCTTCAAAACTAAGCAGCTTTCGAAACTGAGCAGCCTTCTGTCTGAACTTGATATTTTGTATATATATATACTATACAAATCTGCACGAGCCTTCACCCCAGAAGGTCAATGCAGATCATAAAATGTACAACAGGTGAAACGCTGGGACTTTGTCATGACGTGAAATCACTGATTTTTGGCTCCTTGCTTGCTTGCTTGCTTACTTGCTTACTTGCTATGCAGTGCATAGATCAGTTCGTATAATAATTACAATAATCAACTGCCAACGTTTGACTCATGACGTCCAAGAGGACATGTGTTTGAAATTGTGTACTTCTTATCTGAGTTTAGCATGACGATGTGGTGAAAGGTCGTTTGAAGTTCTCGTTTTCCTATGATTACAATGCCGATATGAAAAGGTATGGGTTCTGATTATCAACCACGATACAATTCGATGTCAGATGATTGTTACTGCTACCACGCATATCAAATAGTTCGAAACCCGTTTTTGGTTTTCCGAATCTGCGAAATGTGCTTATGGACCAGTGATTTATGAAATTAACATTCTGTTTCCATATGCGTTCCTTTATACTTGCAGACCAATCTTAACAGTTAGCTTGCATCATGGTCGTGACTACACTACAATATCCTCAGATGATTCACCAATGGATACATTTGTTAAAACCAAATTACTTCCAAGCAACAAACAAACTTTCACATCGAAAGTTCGACGGCGATCTTTGAATCCAAACTACAACGAATCATATTATTTCGACATTTCATATTCGGAACTTACCTCACAGGTTTTGTGTTTCGAAGTGCATCGATTCGACTGCATCTCAACATTCGAGATTTTCGGCACTGTCGCTATGCCTTTCAAAGATATTGGAACACATGGTAGTAATTCCATTAAAGAAGTAACCATGACGATGAACATTGTCGATCATGTGGAGAAGACGGCGAAAGATCCGGTACCAGATATGATCGAACAAGAAAATAATAATTATGGAGACTACTCTTCCGCTTTCATCGAGAAAGACGATGAAGATTTGCAATACCAAAGCGATAATTGATAAGAAAATTATTAATATCACGACAGGTTACATCATTAATTTGTAAAATAAATAAAGTGCTGTAAAGATAAAGTTAAAATTTCGCCCATGATTTTTCCGATTTCGCTGTAAAGATAATTCCAAACTGTCGAGTAAGTTATTTTACCAAATTTTCAACTTTCTTCAAAGTCAAGATATTCAACAAGTATTAATTTGTGAATTGTATCACATTGTATAACGAGTTATCGCTAATAGTTGTATTGAATATTGGAGGTTGGAGGCCATAAGTTAACAATTATATTTTAAAACAACTCATTATGCAATGTGATGTCACGTAGAAAGTTGAAAATCTTTGGTAAAATAACTTACTCGGTAGTTGTGGATGATCTTTACAACGGAGTTGTAAAAATTATAGGCGAAATCTCGTTTCTTAAGCACTTCAACATGTTTTGTTTAGATTATCTTATATTCAATATATTTTTATAGATTATCAAATCCTAACGATTCGAACCTTGTGTTTATAGGTACTGTTAGTACAGTTATGGTAAAATAAACGCTGGCAGCAGTATGTCGTGAAGTAATAAGTATTATAATACTGCTATATGGATCGTGCAATTTAATTGGTCATTTTGTTCGTTATTCCATAATACACGTATATCCCGAGCTTTCTCGCTATACCTGTCCATCCTTAGTTTGTACCTCTTATTTGGGTGTTTACGTGGCGTAATGATGCACGCAGGAAGTGGTCGTAGTATGCGTGTATTATGACGTGTGGTCTACGTGCCTTAGCCGGCCGAATCTCGCAATTCATCTGGCTGACGGGTCTCCACTTCGGGAGAGATCGCGCTGCCCGTTATACGACACAAGATATAAATGTCTTGTTGTCTTATATAGCTAACAATTTTATATATCCTAAGTATATTGATATATCCTAAGTATATTGAAGCCTGTGATAATGTGAAAAACTCGCGTTTCAGGTATGAATATATAGCGACTGGGACAATTCGCGCGATATAGCACCCGCTGTAGGCGGAAATGCTGGGAAACTGCTCGTTCTGCAAATTTCACGTCAGCGAATCGTGTTTGATTGATGTGACAAGGGAGTGGTATACATTCATTCTGAAATTGATTTCCATGCTTGACAATGCAATTGTAAATCATGTGAACCGATTGGAGGATCATTGAAGTAGGACGTTGCATATTTACCGCAACAATTCACAAGGAAAAGCGCGGTTGTGCATTGCAGTTTTCAAATGATGCATGGTTGTGGTGCCACGGTGCGTCTTGGCAGTTTGTGGATGATTGTCGTCTAATTTATAGGTCAAGTTCATCAATGAATCCTGTTTGTCGCAGGATAAACAATGGCTATAGTCCCTGGAAGTGATGTATGTTACGATAATTACACACTTTGTGACTGTGGCTAAACATTTGTTTTCAAATGAGAAAGATGAACAAATTTCATTTAGCTGAGTATATGTACTGTAATGTAAGTTTGGCAACGTTCAGCGTGAAAACACTGAGAAACCACAGTAGTAACAATTTCTTGCGTGAGTTGTCAGGTTCAGCCAATGAGTGGATACTTTCTGCGGTGTCACAATTTACGTAGTCTGTACAGTGGTCTGTCCCATTGTCTGTACGTAATATATTCAAACCATGTACTACAATAGTCATGTGAACCCTGATGCGTGTATGCCAAAAGCTTTGGTGCAAATCTTCTATTTATTGCAGTGGGGTCATTAGACGTAAATACTAAATACATTGCTTGCAGAATCTGGGTCGAATGTGCTCCGTTGCATGTTTCACTTTAAATATTCCGGTAAAAACGTCACCTGTATATTCAAATGATAAACAATTAGCCTACCGGTTATGAGTCTGAACACATGAGACTGTATCCTAAAAATTTAAATACTTTCTAATATTTCACTTTCGTTTATTCATACATCCCCTTTTGAGAAAACGTCTTTTGCCAAGTGGTATTATGATTATCACTGGATAGAAAATGTGGCAAAAGTTGTTGTCAATTGATTGCATTCGGGAATTATAGTCATCAGTTATAAACACAACACGTCAATCGCGGAACAGAAATATTACGAAAGGACAATATCTCAAATTGGACAAATAAACTAGCCCTCAGTAATACTATCAGTTAGCTTTTGTCAGATTTCAAATCAGAAATTCATCAAGCTACTTGATGGCCAATAAACCGTTAACAGCAATGACTACAGGAAACTGGAAGAACATATTTTATATGAAATGTATTAAAATTTTGATTATTTCACGGGGGCATTGTTTTACAATTGCGTGACGTCAGCGTACCACATGCGCTTTATGCTCTATCCTTTCGCCCTTTCTTCCCCAATATCATTACTAAAGGATTGTATACTTAGTTTCTCATACTGAAACGAAAATAATCACCGCTTATTGCAAACGTTCTGTGTTTTGCGTGTTTGGCGGAGCAATCTGTGTATTAATGAATCTTTAACCTGGACTGTGGAAATATTTTGAGCTCGTATGCGATATTCTTATCTACTGTAAAGTTTACAAAATTCAACCAAGAAACGCCATCCAAAATGGCCGGATTTATTCCTACACCGAGGATCACTACAGACGAAAATTAATGCTTCAAAATCGATAGCAAAGGTACAAGCCCATGTAATATACCATAAATATGATATTGTAGTGTATTTGCAACGTTTTTGCATGTTTTTATTGTGCCATTTCTTGCCACGAGATACAAATACCTATTTAGGCAGCGATTTTGCATCGTTGTTTATGTCGTGGCGTCCATTTTAATATTTCTGAACATCGTACCATAAATTGTCATAAATAGGACCAAAACTTCATATTTTCGTCCAGTTTTATACCATAAACCCTGTTAGAACGCTGAACAGCCTAAATTTTTAATATTTCACATGGATATAATAATACTTTGCCCAAAATACCACTTGCTCAGAGATTTTATTGTTGTTGTTCGAGCATATCTTAAATCCAATCTTCATAACTCTCACAATATTGTTCTATAGTTCTTGAAAAGTTGCAATGGACCCCAATGATGTGCCATCCCAGAGCCCACTTCATTCTAGTAGGGCATATTTTGATCCTACTAACATCATGGGTAAGTTCAGTGAACAGTCAGTTTTGAATGTGCAAGATATGCTATAATACATTCTCCATATATGAAATATTTTGTATTGTTTAAGGACAAACACCACTGCTACACTCACCACCTCTTGCTCATGAACATGCCCGATATGGCTTGCCACAAATGCCATCGGCATTCTCAGTAATAGGACGTAGGCCTGGTTATCCAGCAGTCCCAACTCATCATGATTTTAATACAAGTTTAAGCCATGATCCTATGATGGTCAGTACAGCTAACCCGACAACAACTACCAGTTGGTGGAGACCAACACCTAACACACAAGGTATGGCCAACACAGACCTTTTTGGTAATCCATTAGTCTGGCTGCCACACGACCAAGAACATATGCATCCTCATGATAGTTTAAGTTATCATAACCCACAAACATTCAGAAACTTTGATATATTGAATGGTTCATCCACAAGTAGTTTCTATGCTCCAGCACCAAGATTTTTCCCTGATGCCAGTGCTCATATCCCAACATTGAACAAAGAACGGCCGTTGAGTTGGGAGGAGCGGTTGGGTCATGGATTAATGCTGGATCCTAGTAGTAATAGCTTCTCCCCATGGCAAGATATTCATTCACAAAAAAGTTTGATTGAGAAACAACGAAGGCCAAGTGTTGATGGCAGTGGAGAGAAAAGAAACTCAACTTTAACAAATAACAGAGCTAGTAGCTTTGAGGATAGCCTACTGTTCAAAAGTTTGAAACAACCAGACAAATATATTGAAAACCAACCAAATCCTCCATCATCAATGATGTCAAGTATGGGGAATGCAGAACGTAGGACGCAAGATAGACAAAGCATTGGCAACATGGAACCTAGATCATTAGAAAGGACTGGTATTGATCCCAGGTCTAATGAAAGACAAAATGTTACAAATATTAACGAACCAAGGTTGCATGAACGTCAAAGTATCGGGAATATTGAAGCAAATCCACTTGCAAGAAGTGGTGTAAATATTAGTAATATTGAATCAAGATCGCTCGACAGGCAGACTGTTGGTAACATTGAGCCTAGGACCCAAGAACGTCAGAATGTTACTGATAGGGAACCACGGTTACCCAAAACACATATCATTAGCAATATAGAACCCAGATCTAACGAAAGAAACAGTGGTCTTAGTTTGCTTCAATCAAGGTCACCTGATCGACAGACTATTGCAAATATGGAACCTCGGCAACTTGAGAGGCAAAATGTTTCCAATCTTGAGTGTAGAACACAAGAACCTCGATTGCAAGAGAGATCTGTTATTGATACCAGAATACAGGAACAATTTACCACTGACATGAGAACAAATACCAAGCAAAACATGCAGTCTATTGTGTATGGAAGACCAAGCATTACTATTGATCCTAGGCATCTAGATAGATCAACTGTAGACCATAGAACGCATGAAAGGATGATTTTGGATCATAAACCACATGAGAGTAAGAATACTGACCAAAGAGCACACGAAAACTTTGTGGCAAATTTGCCGTTACCATTTCAAGAGAGACCGGCAAATGTAAATTCCGAGCAAAGAACAATCACGGAGCCAAAGTTTCATGAAAGGTCAGTCATGGATGTTCGGGCAAAAGAAAAACAAAAGGCAGAGTCAAGGGGCCATAATGTGCAAGATATGATACCACAGGCACCCATAAGTACGACTTCAAGTGCTATGTCACATGAGAAAACAAGTGCTAGTATCAAGTCCAGGCCTAATGAGCGAACAAGCGCAGAGAGTCAGCAGTTTGGTATGACTTCTCCAAAATTCATTCACCATGAAACGAGTAAGCCTATGGAACATATACAAAGAACTCAATCAGGTATTCAAACTGTACCAACTACTACTGCCTATAATAAAAAAGTGACATGGAGTATGGAATCTAATCTGAATATGGCGCAACCCAAAAGAGATTCAGTTATAAATACCACGGAAGTTATTCCAACACCTGAGGTGAGCCAGCCTTCTTTCGCAAAACCGTTGGTAACACAGAGTACTATAAAATCAAGCGTCATAACAAGTCCAACTATGGTTTCCAAGCAACCAGTTGTTTTGAGGCAACCTGGGGGCAAACCTCCATTGTTAGAGAGGTTTAGGGCTTCTGTGCCTGCAAAAGACAATGAAAGCAGCAGTGATGAAGATGGTAGTAGTGAGGAAGCTGAAGGGGATGAAGATGATGATGAAGAATCTGGCACTGAGACTAATAGTGAAGAAGAAATGAGTATAGAAGAAGACAAAACTAAATATATGACTGCATCAGCTGTTATTCAAGTAAGTTATTTTACTCATGGAGTATTTTTGGATCATGACAAAGCTCTGAATAATAACCAGTTCAAGCTGACCATTTTATGTAATAAAGTGAAAAAAAACATGCTCCTATAAGTTAACCTGGTTTGAACAAAAATATACAAAATATAAAGAAATATGTATGTTGGTTTTCCCACAAGGCTATTTGTTTTCTTATTTTTGCACAAGTGTTAGCTAAGTTATCAAGATGTTTGTTGGAGTATTTTTTATTTAAACTTTGTTACTTAAAATAGAAGCAAATACTATGCAAATCTTTGTCAATGAAGCCGTGAAGTATGAAATAGAGAAGCTGAAAATGACACTCTACAATGCAATTGATGTTGATAAAATTCTGTTGCTAAATTTTGAAATAAAAACAGAAATAGTTTGATGTGGCATACATACAAAGCAATCAGTACTACCAGAGTTGTGGTCATATGTTGTAATGTATATACACAAATGTACGTATGTTGTCTTAGCAAACTATTGTATATATACTTAATGTGTAAATATGCACATGTACAATATATGCTGAGGTGGGAGTGAATGTAAAGAAAAGGTAAATTCAAAAGCATTCATATTTTGAATTGAAGTGTTTTCTGAATTTTAATTTCTGGGAAATTCATCATCAATCAAACATTCAATAGTAGTAGTAGTAGTAATAGTAATAATAGTATTGAATGTTATGTTTCAATCACAGTTCTTTCCTGGAAAGTACTGGGTACTTTTGTATGATCTGTATAAGACATTATATGTACCTGTTAAAATGCCTAAAACATTATTTGTCAATTTGTTTCTGTTGATTATTTAGGTTATTTTACAATGATTCATAATACATTTAGTCACTGGAAAACATCAAGTTCTTAGGTTTATTCCAAAAAACAACTTTGTGAAATGATGTCACATAAGGCTCATTCAACACAAAAAAGAATTTACATTGCTATATGTGATGTAATTTGGCCAATGCTGGTGTCCAATAAACCTATGAAGATGATGTTTTTCACTGACTAAATATATTGTGAATCATCTCAAAATAACCTAAACAATCAATAAATACAAATTACCAAATTCATAAGACTTAATGTGCCACCTTCTACAACTCAAATGATCCTTTAACAATTTAGAATGCAGATAATGCTACAAGTGAAAGTGATGTAGAGAGTGTTGGTCAAGGAAGTGATGATGACGACGATGAAGAAGACAGTAATGATGGTACTCAAGACAGTGATTACTCATTACAGGGTACTTCACCAGGGAAACGAAAAAATTCAATTGACATTGGTTAGTAATACCTATTTATCACCTAACTATTGGGCAATAGTCCTGGCATAATTATTGAAATGAAATTTTTCTTGGCTTTCAATGTTTGCCTAACATATTAAGTATTATTAAGTATGTGTTTGGGGGGGTGCAAGTCAAAGTTTTGTGGACACAGTGGACCTGGCATAGGTGTGTTCTCGGATACTGTCATTACAAGAGCTTTTTTGCCAACATTTTATGTGTTTTGTTACTATTTTCCCTGTGTGTCAAACTTTGTGCTGTCAAAGTTGCATTTATAGAATTGGGCGTCTAGCATTTCCCCCTCTCTAACTAGGCCTATGTAGCTATAAGCTATGTAACCAGATTTTGCAACAAGGAAGAAAAATAGGTATGCAATATGTACATGTATACAACTAATGTCAGAATCAAATTTGT
>FXAL01035828.1:0-12461 GCA_900177555.1 Renilla reniformis
GGAATAAGATACGTGCTCCCTGCAATGTTTAACGCAGTGCTGAGTTCCTTTATTAATATATGATACATTATGAAACATTATCAAATCAAGAACAGATTTTGTCTTCTGCATATTTCGTGCCGAAACAAATATCGCGTGACATGGCCTCTAGGCGAGGTGCGCAATATCCGAGGAAACCTAGTTTGTGGTTGTCCGAATTATCGGGTCACGATTTCTCACATTTCGGTTAACATAGGGCGGGGAATAGGTATTTATTATCGACACCAATAGGTGGAAATGGGTTCTGGTTATGAAAACGGGATAAAATATTGGGAGAAATTGCCTCAATATTTCACTATATTTCAGTGAAAGTTTTGTGGATGTATGACCCCGTAAGCTATTTTACAAAACGCGTGTGTTGAATTTCACTGCCTGCATGTGTCATTAAGAGCCCACCGAATCTATTACGTAAAATCATGACGTCACGTCATCACCGCCTTAATATTTCTTTATTTTTAGCACGTACGTCAGTTAACACAATATGTTCCGATTTGGAAGAACTCCCGTTTTCTAATTGGAACATCACATATTATTCTAATCGTGTTTTACAACTTATTCAAGTCAAGCAAGTCAAGGGAATTAAAAGTTTGATAATAGATTTATATATAGGAACTTTTCAATATGAAATTGATACAAACTAATGCATGTATATTCACTTGAAGTAATGAATGTATTCAGAAGACAAGAAACAGGTGCAATATACATGACGTGATCGCTATTTTTACATTAGTAACTGTACACACTCATAATTCCATAATTGACATTAGAAAATGAAATTATTGTAATTTTTCCTGGAATGGGACAGTTTTAGAACAAGCTTGTTTTTACCTGAGAAAAACGGAACTAAAATTTAGAATATAGAAGTCACGAGTTCTTAACTATCATGATATTATGACTGAAGTACCTGTCGATTTTGTCTCCAATTATCAAAAAAGAACGCCGTTGTAAACATTGTGAGAATTTCCCATTCCTAGAAACACGCCCCCACCAAGGCGTTACTAGGTGAGGTAACGAACGTTTCACTTTGATTAAAAATTAGAACGCGGAGGAAAGTATCGAATCATAAAAACAAACATAACGTTCATCCACCACATTATGAGATATATATGGTGATCGCATTAGAAATGATTCCAAATGCTCTTAGAATCATTGATAGTCTGTAAACACTTTCTAATGTCTAATCATGTCAATCATTTGAGCAATAATCCTTCTAATAGCTATATAATATAATACATATACGTCAGTTTTTACAGTAACTCGAGAAAATATTTTTCACAGTATATGTACTTAGTTCATATGAAGGTACTAGTTTCTATTGAGTGGATCCGGTATAGAAATGACCCCCCAAGATTTTTTTGACCATTTCATGATGGCGATGATCTGTGAGTTCACGCCATGGAATTATTATACTATTTGCTCACTTTTCTTCCTGTGCGTATATTGTATGCAACATTGCGTTAATTTTATGTTGATATAGCTCTTGTGATTGCGCGAATGTGTATTTCATCGTGAAAGCTGCAGCATGCTTACTGATGTCAATATATATATAATCAAAGTAATAATGGCTTAGTTGTTATTTGCTGAACTTGGGCATGAAATCAACAATCTTCAACCTTTTCACATAATTTCATTAATGCTTCGTCTTCTTGGTAATGAGCACACGGCGTTCATCAAACATTGCGTACTTGACAACAACAGCGCAACAAAACAAAGGACGCGGCGACGCAGAAGATGGAGCCAATTAATTTAAGTTTGTCAGTTTCAGGCGCGCGAATGCGACGCGCTATCTGCTGTCTGCGCGATCCTTTATTGACCTGAGAATAATATATCAGTGTGGAGGAAATATATTATAGGAGGTTGCGCGGTTATGATGACGTCGTAAGATTGAAGCTTTTCAACGAGAACATGTCAAAAGTGCGGTCGTTGAAATGTTATTTGTTAATTGGAGAATCTCGAGTGTCTGTTTCGTGCGTCTGCGCGCTTATCTCAGCTACAACCAAGGTAGACTAGGTTTGCAAATAATACACCATAGGAAACTCATTTCTGTAGTCTTTGTATAGCCGGAGATACTTGTTCCGTTTCAAGAATACTTATATTTTCTGCCGTGAAGTCAACATCTGAGTGACATTTGAATAACCCCCTATTGTTAATAATGACCATATATGGTAATGGAAGCCTGGGTCTGCCGAGCTTCTTCTCTCAGCGCATTTATAAACGACATAAGGCAAGGACGGTGGGCAAAGGTGTGTGTAGGGAATACCTGTTAGCGTTTACGCTACTAATCCATAGGCAACTATTACGAAACATTGAAATATAACTTGTAGTTTCCTTCAATACCACGTAAACCATATTGGTATGGAGTGGGCTTGAGAAGAAGCGTCAGAACTATACTTGTGAGAGATACATCTGGAACACGCGCAATTTGTGGTCACTATTGTTTAGTTTTTGACAGTCTTTGGGTAACATCGTCAAGACGGCGACTACAACTATTCACTTTTGGTAGAAAGAGACAAGAAAAGCAGTTTTTCGTGGCGATTTTGCGGTTTGGTTTCGACTTTCATTTATTTCCGCACAATATCACAAAGCGATTGTGACAATTATTCTTCACAGGGTATATAACAAGGAATTGATTTCAGCGCCGTTCAAACTTTATTAATTAACCAACAAAGCAGTGTAATCATTAATAAAGATTATTGCCAGTAATATCAGCGTCATTTTAGTAACTATTTTGCTGCCTTCATGGTGCCTTTGGGGTAATTATTGACTACGTTCTTCAAATTCAAAGTTCAGTTTACATTCTTCAAAGATAAAATAATGGATGTTCAAGTGGACGAGTCTCCTACTAAATCTCGTAAGGCAAACGGGTCAACTTTACTACGAATGATAAAGAAACAAGCTCAACGAAGTCCACATCATCATCATCCTATTCAAAGACAATCCAGTTTTCACGATACATCAAGCGCAAAGAGACGCTCTATTGTGCGAGCAGATTCCTTTAAAAAAGCAATCTCGGATGTGGAAGATAGTGTGCCTTCTTCACCAAAGCCAACAACGGTAAACAGAGACGTCGAGGAATTCCAACGTTATCATAAAGATGTCAAAAGTGCTGTAAGATATTTCCGTATTGTTTTAGAAAAGAAAATTGGATCGAAAGTACCGGATAACATAAGTATTTTGCTAGAATCTGTAATAAATATTGACAATATGTTGAGTTCGTGTTTGAATTTGCAAGCAACTAAAGGTCTGGAACAGTCAAGGAAAACAATGCAAAATTGTATTTTGAAACTAGTGAAATGGGGCGATGTCGTGCTTTTGAAGTCTCCAACATCATTGGATATTGACAAGGGTTTAGATTTATTAAGTTGTCTAGAAACTTCAATACAAGAACTCCATGATTCTGCAGTACCCCGTCTTCAGAAAGCATGTCTCAACCGACAGATTCGTGAATCAGTTCTCTTATTGAAACCTGAGGAAATGATGAAAAATCTTACCAAAAATGACTCAAAGCCACGTTTATCTAAATCACTTTCTGATGGTAACTTAAAGTGTGTTCTTGACCAGAGTAAAATGAATGGTCATACAGAAGGAAATCGTCGAGATTCTGGTATCAGTGAAAGAAGTGTTAATAGTGACCATTCTAGTTCTACCACCAGTGAATCACCACCAACTGTTAATAATTTTAAAGACTCTGGTACATGTTTATCTGATGGTATGAATATTACGAGTGTTGAAGATAGTCCCTTGGCAGTGACGGCATGGTCACCTGGCCTTAAAACTGGTTTTAACGACATCCCTGGAAGCCCTTTGAGTCCTTCACCAATGAAAACAACAAGTGGTAGTCATAGAAGTACTTGTGTTACTACAAGTAGTAGTAGAAGTGTTATGAAACACTCAGAAACTACACAATATAGTGTTAAAAAGGATAAGGTGACATCATTTTTTCATGAAAGTCAACAAGTTCAGCATCATGCTGTTAGAACATGTGAATCAAGAACAGAATCATTATCTAGTTATGGTTCAACTCCAGATGAAAGAGCAAGCACTGATCTCTCAGATTCACAATCCATTGAAGAACTAGACGTAGTACCTGAAATGCCATTTAGACCAACAACCACATCTGCATCCGGTGCTGTACAGTTCCTAGGATCAACCGAGACAACTACAAATGCCAAGAAGAAATCATTTCAAGTATATATCCAAGTATTGGGTGAATATACGAAACCAAGTCCTGAATATTTAGAAAGAACAATGTCTGTCAACTCTGTTTATGATAACTATCAAGATATGAGAAACTTTACTATTGAGAAAATGGCAAATGCTCTTCAAAGTTCCGGTGAAAAAACAGGCACAACTTTAATCACCACAAAAATACCATTGAATAGTCTTCAAAGTGGTCGTAAACAACCATTATCACCAATGAGTGATGCAAGGAAAACTAAATCACTAGATTATCGAAGTTTTCCAAAGTTAAAGAAGAGTTCACCAGTGGTTGAAGAAGTGAAGCCAGTGAAGAAACCAAGCAATAATATGTCACACGCCACCAGTGAATCCAGTTTAAGTAGTGGTGATGAAGAATGTACTCCACCATTAGATTCACTTGATGTTAACAAGTTCTTGGTATTCCGAGATGAACCTAATGGTCAAATATTATATGGTGGTGTTGCTGATGCATTGATTGTTCATGCCACTAACTCAAGTAAAAAAGATTATGTCTTCTCTGAAGCCTTCTTGTTGACCTATCGAGCTTTCATGACACCATTTGAACTGATTAGTAGACTTATTTATCGTGAACATCGTATGAAGGAGAAAGGTCATAAACGTGCCAGTCAAAATGCTTTCCTTTTACTACTAAGGGTCATTGATGATCTTGTTGCCCCAATTCCAAAGAATATATTAGATATCTTGTTAAAAGAAACACATTACCTGTTTGGATGTGGCCAGTTAACATTTGCGAAACAAGTGAGAGATCGTATTATTCCTAAAAGTGAAATGCAATACCACAATCAAGATAGTATAACATTTGCAACACCAGATGCACTTGAACATGTCTGTTCTATCTTTTCATTTCATAGTGAAGATATTGCTAAACAATTAACAATTCAAGACAACCAATTCTTCAGCAGAATTGAAATCCCAGAGATTTTATCTTGGGGCAAAGCACAGAACGAAGATCTGGCCCCAAATCTGGCTATTTTCACTGAACATTTCAATCAAGTTTCATATTGGTGTCGGACATATTTACTATCTTTTGAGAAACCACATGATAGAGAAAAAGTTTACAACAAATTCTTGAAAATTATGAAGTTTTTAAGAAGATTCAACAACTTCAATTCTCTCTTAGCAATCTTCTCTGCTCTGGATTGCTCAGCTGTCCGTCGTTTGGAGTTCCCAAAAACAAGTACAGATACATTGGCGCAGTTTTCTAACCTCATTGAAAGTGAAGGATCATTTCGTATCTATAGGGCTGCATTAGCAGAAGCAAAACCACCATGTGTGCCATACCTGGGTCTTATTTTACAAGACGTCACTTTTACATACATTGGTAATGCTGATGAACTGCCTGATGGCAAAGTGAACTTTTATAAATGTTGGCAATTATTTCAAATGTTGGAGGACTTCAAGAAGTTTAGAATTAGTAAATATGAGTTTGAACGAAACCCCAAAATCATGGCTTTCTTCGGGGGCTTTCAATCTTATTTAAATGAAGATGAACTCTATGATAGATCTCTTTTATTAAAACCTCGAGTGAACGATACATTACGAAGGTGACTGTCACTAGCTGTAACTTGTCTATAGAAACATTCATCTTAAATTGTTTTAACCATACTTTTTGTAAAATATTTGAAATTTTTTCCAGAGAACTTTTAATCATAATTTCTTAAATTGTATACAGTTATTACTCCAGTGATCTTCAAACAATCAACATAAAGCCACTCTATTGACGTTTTCTCTGTAAGAGACACACTGAAAACATGATGGTATAGAATTGATTGTGTGACTGTCACATAAAAGAGTCCTTATTTAAACCCAATTTTTAGCACATGGGGGATTTTCAAATAGTGTATTATTAGTGTGTAAAAAGATAAAATTAACTACTATAAGTGTTGTGTAGAAACATATATTTTTATAGCATATTAAACAAAACGTTTTACTCTGCTTAGATCTTTACATTATTCTCCGCTACTTATTGAGTAATTTGAATTTTAAAGCATGGTATATCGCAGTTTCCAACAAATTTGCCTGCCACTGGGTTCTTGATGAATCATTATATCTTGTACTAATAAGTCTCTCGTTAGCAATAGTTTTTAACTGGGAATTGTGTTTGAATTTAAGCAAAGGATTTATTGGTCATAAATAAACGATTTTGAAACTCATAACTTTGTCTGCTTCTTTTTTTTTACTCATAACATTTATTTTATTAATCAAAATCGTCTCGTTCTTGTTTGCTCAGCTTCTGTTCCTTATCAGAAGCTTAGGTTGAAAGAACAGGCATAAAGTTAGATCCATTAAAAATTTAATTTGACCTGATCAGAGAAGAATATTTCATTTTCTTGGCGAATATTGCTGTATAAATTAAGCTTCGTCATTGGACTCCACAAATTTAATTCTTCTCATTTCAGACAAACAAGATTAGTAAGTAATGGGAATACTATATTTTTGCTGTGGTGAAAGTTGAAATAACAAAGCTACATGTCTAATAGTGGGATTCTAATCATATAGTAAATGAGGACTAATATAACAGATGCTGTATTGTTTTCAGAACATAATAAATTTTTCTGTTCCTACGCTGAGATTTCGTGACTTCTCAACAGATATTAAGTACATTTTTATTTTTAATGACAACAAACGTGCCGGTTTTAAGCATTCGACACATTTTGTTTAATCAGAAAAGATTTAATAATACTTTTCCAATTAGCACAAGAAATATGTGTTCGTATTTATTGTACAACAATCTTTACCAACACTTGGTGAATAGTAAAACAATTTGCATGGTTAGAACGAGTACAATGCTTCCAGTTGTGTTCTAATTGGCAATATTGGGAATTGTAGCCTTTTAGAAGGAAATCTGATTAAGATGGGTTTTTTCGACCCAAACGTTATGCAGACTAGTGCTGGAACTACGTGTAGTTTAGCAAAAGTTACATGACTAGAATAAGAGTTTTAATAATATATTTAGCCAGTTGATCTGATAAAATACGGTAGTACATATTTTGTATTCGAGGCAACGAACACATAATTTGTTCTAATATTATGCAGGTATTCTAATTCAACGCTTTAATACCTCATTCTAATAGTAGCATATTAGTTCTGCTGGAATATACTAGTCCATTATTAGTTCCAATTTATCAATTGGATGATCAGAAGTACTATTAGAATGATGCCATACAAGGTTACTTTTTGTGTGTTCTACTGTGTCAAATGACGTACACATTTATTAAATGTTGGCAAATTGTGTGAAAATGCACACCAACTGGCAGTTTTTGACCTGTAGATAAGAAGCGAACACCGCTACTAAATGGTTTCTTTCTAGCAAGACTTTGTTGCTTAACATGATATAATCGTACTTTTCTGAGCTATATGCCCATATATTAGTTTATAAACGAAGTGAGAAACGATGATTTGAAGCGACGCGCACAATATGCTAATTTGTTTGTTTAGTAAATACAAGAATGTAATACCGCGACCATACAAATCTAAATATATAGCTATGTTATCAGATTCGCGTGCCAGTGTCGAACATATTTTATCACCCGATAACCATTTCTTACGGCACTCCTTAACAACTTCTAGTATAAACTCTCCTGCCCAGATATAACACCTTTCTGTAATGCGCAGTGGGTTTTAAACAAACATTTGCTGAAACTATTACTGTCTTCTCTCTTCATACAACGCTGTTCCATGCTTCATGAACATTTCACCGGTTTAACTATTCCATTCGTTTCCTGAACATGTCAAATTTTAATGCAGAACATGCAGCACGATCATAAATCTGTTTCACATCGCCTTCTGTGTAGGCGTTGATGTTTATTTTAATATTTAAGTTATGTAGAATGTTGGTAGAGATAGTGACAAATATGGCTAAATCACATTACACGATCTGAGAGCATTAGGAAGTTGATCCCACGCCTAACACGCATGTTTTGAAGAGTTTTCATTAAAATGTACAAACAATATCAACAAATCAAAACAATCTTCTTGGTGAAAAATCCCAGAGATTGTTCCAGAAGTTAAACAGAAAGATAATTAAACAACAATAATTTTCCAGCCTTTGGAAATTACATTCGGAATTAGTAAGCTTCTCGGACTGTCCAAAAAATGACAAAAACCACGACGAGAAACTATACTACAATTAGAACCAGCCATTTACAAGCCATTACCAGAATGGTAACTACCATATTGGTAAACTGCCATGTTGGTAGACCACCATATTACCAATTGATCAATTAAAAGTGTTCTAATTCAGAAAAGAACTGGCTGGAGGTCTTCGAAAATGCTCAAAACACAAGCTCTTTTAGCTCTTTTTCTTGCATGTTTTCTGTGATATAAATCAACAATACGCATACATAATTATGTAATTCATCATCTAGAAGTGGTACACCTGCTATTTTCCTATTTTTTTTTCAGTTTCGTGTCATTATTTTGGCAGATTGCTCACCGAAGCATGTGTTGCAATATTGTCAGTTATTATGAATAATTATATGATCAGTGCTATTTATAGCCATGATGAACGCTGTAATAAATTAACGACATGGTTGTGTTCTATTAGTTATGAGTTGTAACTATGGGAAACCGCATCACCGCATCTGACAGATGTATATATGGTATAATAACACCGCCACGATACATCTATATCAGCTCGGTTTGTAGCCACCTTTGTGGTTCTACGATATATTGAAACACTACTGCAGTATTATGTCATAGGGCGGCAATTACAATCCTTATCTATTGTTAATCTGTTATTTTCTTGTTCTAATTTCCAGGGCGTCGCATACGCTTGCAAACAACGAGGTTGGGATTCTAATACACGTGCATGATTGCAGCTGGATGCTGTGTGAGCTGCAAATAAACAACTTAATTCTAGGCAAAGCAAACGCATTTGGAATAGAGGAAATTGTAATGCTATTTACAAGCGTGGTTAGAGTTTGCGCACAAAATTACTACGAGCTTATGTAGCCACAGTTAGCATAAAATAAGTCTTGGAGAGGCATGTCCCAATATAGCACCAATTTAAGATGACATTTAAAAAAATACAAATGCAGTAATTTCGTTACATATATCCGATACAGTTTTATTATTGGACTATACGAATGAAGGAAATGAGGTCATCTCCGATGGATTCTAACGTACAACGCCCATGATATATGATATATTTATAGCACAATATTATAGAATATTTGAGCTGAATGTGTTTTTTTTATTTATATTTGACACATTCCAGATAATCTAAAAATAGTGGAACGTTGCTCATTAGAACAATTATCACTAATCACCAATCCAAATGATAGATAGCGCAGTAATAAGAGATATCATTGTGGTAAAATGAAACATAACGCATAAGATAGGCGCGTTTGTTAATTGATTCCATTTTTATGGATTAGAACATCGCTTTGAACAGCTGCCAATTAGAAACTACTAAAGTGGCTTCACAAACATTCCAAGCTCTATAATATTCTATTTATATTTCTTTGATTAGGTATGTTAAATCTGACTATAAAAATAGCTCATCCTGTTTCGTGTGTAGTGGGTGAAAAACATATCAGTGAAGTAGGTGTGTGAAAATGAAGTGCGCTAAATATTTTCAACATATTTTAACCTCTCAATTATGCACTGTCAGGGTGAGATTTCAAGCCGCTAACCAATATCTAAATTCCTTTTAAATTCTGTCGTAACAACGACCGATATCTGGCTGTCTGGATAATTTTAAAATGACGCAAATGACGTCAGTTTTCTCCTCGTTCAATTTCTTCCTTTGCATTGCGTCGCCCTCTCGACTGAGAGACTGGAAACTACTTAGGAAATCCAAGATGGTGGACGAGCTTTGCGTTCAAAAATGATAAAAATATCCTAGAACATAACAAAGCTTTTGAAATAGTATCTTGCAGTAAGTTAGCTACATAGGTAGCTTTCGTCTTCCATATATGCACTTATTAATATTTAAAAAATATTGGAATTAACTTATTTGTTGGCGACATTCTGTAATCCACAGGTGACCCAAGCGTCTTTTTGAATTTCCCCATGTTCATTTGCTTCGCTATTTCCCTGCCTTCTTTCCATGTCAAAACTCGTTAGTCGCTCAAAAGTTACCAAGATATACTTATTCCTGTAATGATATATTCTTTCTGTTTCCAGGTGTTTGTATTGTTGGAAATTGACTTAGAAATAGAGATGAATGATATGGTCATAAATCAATCTTTGGAACTCTATCCGGATTATAAACTATCTGTAGCTTTATTTAAAAACGTTTGTAATACTGCTGAATTAAGAGAAAAGTTAATGAAGGGGAAATTACAAGCAGCAATGATAAATGCCATAATGGTATGTCCCCTCCCCTCCCCTCCGGCATGCAATCATGGCTTTTGTTATTTCAACTGGGTTTGACTAAAAAGTTAGTTTATTTCTTAAAGATCCCTGAAGTGTTTTCTGTACAAGTTGCAGCCAATAAAGCTGTTCATTTGAATGAAATTAATAAACTTAGAACACGAAGTATTCACTCTGAAATACTGTTCAACCTATCACCAACTAACAACGTGAGTCGATTTCTAATTAAAATATTAATTACGTATGTAGAACCTTTAACCACCAATTAGAAAACATTGGAATGACCAATTAGAACACGTCTGGCCTCACGTGTACCTAATTGTCGTCTTCGTTTTTAAACACAGATATCAGAATCGTTCAAAACATTTGGATTTAACGACAAAGATTCATTTGTGCTTATCGTCGTTATTAGCCAGGATGACAAAGATGATGTAAGTTGTAAAATTAATTACAAGTACATCAAAGAAGCTGGAAAATAGGCGTTTCTTTTGTTCGTAGATAAAAGACATCCTATCACAGGTCAAAGGCACTCAGATACCAGTTGATGAGTTGAAGAACATCGCGAATGAAGACAAAATAAAGAAGGTTCCATATATTGTCATTTTTTCATAATTGGGTGAAATATCACTCTTTTTTGTCTCGTTTTTCACAGGTTTATAAAATATCCGATGTTGAGTTAACTTGTGGTGGATTGGTTGACGCAGTTGTAACACGAATTGCCACCAAGGATGCTAATTCTTAAAAAGACGACATCATTCGATTTTCATTTATCACACTACAATCTTAATAACAATTTGTAAAAAAAAATTTCAATAAACATTTGTTGATAAAAAAACGCGTCTTTTCACCATAGAAAGAACCAGGTACCAGTTTGAAAACTATCTCGTATCTTCCAGTATCCATGATTCGGTCACGTGAAGCGAAGAATAACGTTCACTTCCAACCAAGTTTTCAAACAAATATACTATCGCAGAATAATTTCCAAACACCTTTGCAAAATATGGCCTTGATATTTCCCGGCCTACTGATATGAGATCATTGCAGTAGGCTAGTAGCTATAATGATTCATCAAAGTATGGATAAATATGGACAAGCAATAATGGAATAATCCACCTACACGTGTACCACATCGTGGTCTGTCTTCATAATCACCATAGTCAAAGGTAACTGGTCTCAGTGAGAAGATATGCGAATGAGAAGCTAGAGAGTTCTAGAGGTCCACAAGAGAGAAGAAAACAGTTGAAAAAGAGAAGGCTATTAATAGCAGGATACTAACTAAATATCAATATAGATATTATTGTTGCAAAACACTATTGCCTGGATGTGGAAAGCATGCAAATCAGCTACGAGAACATGATAAAATTTCGATAAAAAAATGTTGAAATAAAAGCTGTTTATAAAATGGAAAATGCAGTCGTCAATGTTCTTGATATTTGACATCTTAAATTTGTGCGATATTTCCTGTTAAAGCTGACATAAATATTCACAAGTTGTTATTGGTTAGTTGCTTCATCATGCTTCACTCTTGACTTTCCTCACAATACACTGATTATCCAAAGTAATGCCAACAATATTAGCTTTCTTTTCATCTAATTTCAAACGGCAGTTCGCCACACCACACAAAGGGTCACGGGAACCTTTACAACCACTTAATAAAACACGGCGAACATGATCTTCAGAATCTTGAACACAGTAAAAATATTCGCCAGAACTTTTCTGTGCTACAGGAGCACGACTTAACTTACGACGAAATAAGTTGAAGTCGTCAAAACCTTTGAAAAATTGTAAAAAAGTTGTGGTCAAAACAGACAGATAGATAGACACACAGACAGACGGAGCTTCCAGACAGACAGACAGACAGACAGACATACACATGGACAGAC
>FXAL01035920.1:0-11941 GCA_900177555.1 Renilla reniformis
TATATATATATATATATGTGTATGTGTATTTTTATAGCCAGTATCTAGAGTATTATTTGTGGCCTAACTTTGATGCTAACAAGGTTAGTTAATCAATAATGACAGTGTTGGTAGTGCATTCATTTCAAACCCTCAGTTTTCTAATAGTCTTCCGTTGCACACGTCATGTCTATTGTTGTGATGGTGAATGAAAAATGTCGTGAAAGTGTTCCCCCTTGGGAAGTAAGCTTCAATGCTTATTCATTTCAAAATGACATTACCTGATGATGTAGTGTATTCTATATGTTTATAGATATTTAAACAAAAGCCAGAACAATTTCCCACATTTTTTCAAAAACTCCTTGAGACAAGTCTCCTAGATGACATGGTTAGTAATCATTAAAGAAACAATGTAGAAAATATCAGTAAATATCAAATACGATTTGCAGGAAATTTCTGTGAAGGAAAAAGTCATAATTTTGAGATTTCTTATTCACTGTTTCAGTAGTTTGGTATGTGTTTCTGTGTTTAAGCAGAGTGCATATTTATGACTTACATTCGTAAGATATTTATGATATTAGGAAGTTGATCTAATTAGAGATCAAGTTCAGCAATTGGTTTCTTTACCAATGTGGATCTGTTTACTACCTGTAAGTTAACTAAGCTTTATTGGGTTTTGGAAAAACAAACATTGATGACCTACTTCATTGAAGGGTCGACTTCAACAAGAACTTCGGGCGACTCCAAAATATAAGAAAATTTGGACTCATGTGAAAAAAAAAGATCGTAAAATTGCAGATGAAAAAATGAAGATGTGAGTTTGAACATTCAGTTCTGAAAATCTTTTTGAATAAATTTTCTTTGAATTAATTTCCAATGACTTAGAAAATCACGCTAATTTTTCAGTTTAAATCAGAAAAGATGCTATTTATATAATTTGATCCAAGTGTTCTTCAACACACTTGATTCTATTCCTGGACAAGGTAAGGTTATGATTTAATATAGTAATTATATGACATTGTATTCATTGGCTACTTAGATATGGTTCCGGTCTCCTTTTTTCTCCAGAATTAATTGATAGGGACAAAGTACAATTTTGTGAACGCTTTTTGGAACTTCTTGTTGATCTGGAGGTATTGGTATAATTTCTATGTTTCCATCTTTTGTTCTGGTGTTGAATGTTGATATTTTAGGCATTGTTACCCACTCGGAGATTTTTCGATACTGTTGTTGACAACTGTCATGTTGTGGTACATAATTGTGAAAAACATTTCAATTATGAACTGGAAAAAAGTAACCCAAGTGCATTTTTTAAGGAACATTGTACACTTTCATTTCTTGCAAAACAAGAAGTTGAAGGGAAGTTATTCGTGCAGGTAATGTTTTATAGATAATTTTAACATAATTCATTGATGAAAAACAATTTATTTGAAATTAATTCACTTTGTTTAGCTTCTAGATATGTTAAGATTTTATTCTGGATTTGAAATCAATGATGTTACTGGTATGCTGTTTGTATTGATTTACATATTGTTAAAACTTATTGACCGAAAAAAATAGTAAAATATTCTTTCATGTTTCTAGGTGCTGCTCTCACTGACCATGAAATGGTTGATATACATTATAATAAGATAATATCTCTTCAGGTACACACAAAAACATTTACAACGTAGTCTGAAGAATCTAAATTAATATCATTTAATTAATATCATATAGAGAGCTGTTTTTAAAAATTTTCCTGAATTGCAAACGTTCGCATTGAGTAATGTAGCAAACGTTGATACAAGACAGGCATTGCTCAAACAATTTGAACCTTTGAAGTATGTATTTATTCCATCATTGAAGCATGATACTTGAATTAAGGCTTGAGTATGTGGAAATATTTAGGACAGAGAAGTTGCAGGAAATTTGTGCCTATTTGAATCTTTTGCCAAATACCTCAAAAGAAAATGAAACCTATGATAAAGAATTACTGTTAGAAATATTGGTTTGTCAAAGTGTTTATATGTGCCTACCTCAAAACACAACATTGATGAGTAAACAACTTTGTTTGTTATCAGATATCACGTCATGAAAGAAGGCTTTCTCAAATTGAGGCATTAAATGATATGCCTTTGTATCCAACAGAAGAGGTGTTGAACTTTAGAAAATTTTATATCTGATATATATTATAATAAATAGTCACTGTTTATTTCGTAATTGGTAGATCTTATGGGATGAAAATATTGTTCCTTCCCAGTATTATTCTGGTCAAGGTAATTAGTAAACTTTTTCTTCAGTGTTCAGTTTAGTGTCAACTCTTCGATACATACACAATTTGTTTAGAATGTCTGGCTTTGCCAAAACTAAACTTACAATTTTTAACCCTTCATGATTATTTATTACGAAATCTCAATTTGTTTCGCTTGGAATCAACATGTAAGTTGCTGATCATCTTTGCTATATTGCATTCAGTTCTTTAACAACTCGAACATTTATTATTAGATGAAATAAGACAGGATGTTGAAGATATTGTGAAACATATGAGGCCATGGTATAAAATTAGTTATCCTTGGTTTTTGACTTGCTATATACAACATCCTGTATAATTTTATAGGTCTAATGAAATTGGTAAAATTGAGTTTCGTGGTTGGGCACGTATGGCTTTGGTAAGTGTTACTATAGATTCTCATATGACCGACAATGACACTTTAATTCCTGGTTCAATCTTGTAGCCAATCAAAAGCTTCACAGTTGTTGAGGTATCAAGATCCAATATTTATGATAAGAAGTTATACCTTGAATTTGAATTATATTGGCGATTGTTTCTGATAGGTAGCAAAACCAAACATAGGTGACAATCGACCATCTCGTGTTCGAGCCGATGTGTCTGTTAATTTAACTATGAGATCAGAAATAAGAGGTGAATGGGAATCCTTGAGAAAGCATGACGTTGTTTTTGTTATTTGTTGTCGCCCAAATGTGTCTTCTGACTCCAAAGAATTGCCATTCAAAGAGTTAGTAAGTATCTTGGTGACATATGAGAACAATAGTGCTTCTTCCTGAGATATCGTTTAACAAGTTATTATTTTCCTAACAAATATATAGTATGGTATTGATTATGTACGTGGAGCTGAAATTGAAGGCATGTTGGATGAACAAGGAAAAATTATTGAAGAAGGTGAAACTCTTGTCATTTTTTATAACATTGATAACAAGTTGCATAAGATTTACTGGTGGTTATGATCATTGAAGGGCCTGATCCTAAACCTGAGTTTACAAATGAAGTGAGGACATTTCGATTATGGCTTGATACAAATCAATATCAACAAGATATGACTAATACTGTACAAGGATCGGAAGTAAAATATAAAATATTTGTCATATCTTCAAATTCTCAATAATGACCATGTCTCTACATTTTTAGGATGTTTATGAAACATTTAATATTCTTGTAAGAAGGAAACCGAAAGAAAACAATTTCAAAGTAAAGCAATATGGGTATATAATAGTTGAATATATTAAGAAGTTTGCTGATAATTAATTTTATAGGCAGTTTTAGAAACAATAAGAGATCTTATGAATACTGAATGTATTGTTCCTGATTGGCTTCATGATATCTTTCTTGGTTATGATGATCCTGCTGCTGCTCATTATACAAAGTAAGAATATTTAGTATCTTTTATATCAACACAATAACACCTTGCTTTAATGTTTTTGATTTCTTTTTTAAGCATGTCAGATCAAATCAAGAAACTGGATTTTAATGACACGTTCCTTGATCTAAATCATTTGAAGCAAAGTTTCCCACAATATACTATCAAAGTATATTTTAAAACTATTTGCGCTTATACATACATATACCTAAATATAAACTTTTCAATCAGACAAGCAGTGATGATGCAACAGAGTTAATCGCTCCATTCAGGTGCAAATGAACTTTAAGACACTCTTGTGTCTCTTCATTTTACTCCTTCCATTTTATTTTAGAATCACATTTCCTGAGCATTCAAATTCACAAGAAATTCTAGTTGAATCATTTGTTATTCCAAATCGTGGTCCGTACCCCTATAATCAACCAAAAAGGTGATGCCTATGTTTTACACATACCTAATAGTGGACTGAATGTGTCGATCATTAGAGTGTTCTCATTTGTGTATTTTGTTCTTATTGTAGAAATACTGTACCATTCACGGCAACTCAGATTGAAGCTATTAGATCTGGAATGCAACCAGGATTGACAATGGTAGGTATATATTGATATACCATAGAATGCCAATAGTGTGTAATTACATTTGTATTAATTGCATTCATATTAATAAATATTGTTATTCAAGGTTGTTGGTCCTCCTGGTACTGGCAAAACTGATGTTGCTGTTCAAATTATTTCCAACCTTTATCATAATTTCCCAGAACAAAGGACACTGATTGTTACCCATTCTAACCAGGTCATGTCTTATAAGAGTACACCACACCTTGAATGATATTGTAAATATTTATCACATATTCTAGGCATTGAATCAACTTTTTGAAAAAATCATGGCATTGGATATAGATGAACGTCATTTACTCCGTCTAGGACATGGTGAAGAAGCTTTAGAAACAGAGAAAGACTTTAGCAGGTGATAATAAAGACTAATAAGCATCCCTTCACATTCACTGATGTGTGTCTTGTATGCACCAGATATGGTCGTGTGAATTTTGTCCTGGCTAAACGATTGGAACTCCTTGCTGATGTAAAACGTCTACAAGTTAGCAATTTGTATATATGAGCATTTAAATCAGCTATAATCATGATTTGGAACATTAGTACATAATGACCACAACTCTCAAAATATATTTGAAAATGTATTGAGGATTACACCACACTATTTTTCTAGGAAAGTTTGAATATTCATACAGATGTTTCTTGTACTTGTGAAACCGCCGGTTATTTCTTTTTATATCAGGTATATATATGCTATTGAAAAAGACCAGTGGCAATAAAATGGCAATGATTCAAATTATGTTCTGTTTTCATTACCTAGGTGGTTGCTCGTTGGGAGGAATTTCAGAGCAAATTGAGAAAAAGAGTAAGTCTTAAGTGATTTTTTAATAACTATATATATATACATTAACAAAATAGTTATTTCTGTACATCTAGAAAAATGAAATTTCTGCAATTGCAGAACTATTTCCTTTCTACAGTTTCTTTGCTACTGCTCCCCAGGTAATCGTATTCAATGAATGTGTAGTTTTTTTGGTATGTTTAAACCAAGGTTTCTTGTAGCCGATATTCAAAGGGATATCTTGGGAAGAAGATATGGAAATCAGTGATGTAAGAACTGGAACCACATTCACAACATGTGTGTATTTTATCTTAAGTATCCATAAATAATGCTTTTTGTTACAGGGATGTTACAGTTACATCAAAAGGATTTTTGGACAATTAGAAGTAAGAAATTAAATTAATTTGGTTTCTCACCACATGTATGTATTATTTTTGAAATACCAACAGTTGATTCTCCTTAATTTCTAGGAATTTCGAGCCTTTGAGTTATTGCGTAGTGGTATATCAATTTACTTGATATGTTCAAATTGGTTGTCATTTCAAGCAATCATTTCTTCTGAAACTAGGTGCAGATCGATCTAATTACTTATTGGTAAAAGAGGCAAAAATTATTGCCATGACGTGTACTCATGCAGCTCTCAAAAGGAGAGATCTTGTACAGTTAGGATTCAAGGTTTTCTAGTATAACATCATGGCATATTCTTTGTGTGGGGTTTTTATGACACTGACCATTTATGACTGTAGTATGATAATGTTTTGATGGAGGAAGCCGCACAAATTTTGGAAATTGAAACATTTATTCCATTATTGTTGCAAGTATGGCATTTCCAAATCATAGTACCACTATTTCATCTTTCAATACCAGACACTACAATGTGTTAATTTAGACACCAGAAGATGGCTTTAACAGACTGAAAAGAGTAATATTAATTGGTGATCATCATCAAGTATGCACTTGTCGAAAATGTCTCTTTCAAGGCTGTTATAAAACTAACAATGTTGTAAACTTTACTAGTTGCCTCCTGTTATTAAAAACATGGCATTTCAAAAGTTTTCCAACATGGAGCAATCATTATTCACAAGATTTGTTCGTCTTGGGGTTCCAACAGTCGATCTTGATGCCCAAGGGCGTGCCAGAGCAAGGTAAACACAGAAATGTTCTCTTTTTTATTCCAAACAGAACTTATGTGCTGTGGATATTTTTAGTTTATGTGATTTATACAAGTGGAGATACAAAAAGCTTGATAATTTGGAGCATGTTTACTCATGGAAGGAATACTGTACAGAAAATCCTGGGTTTTTATTTGATTTTCAACTGATCAATGTTGATGACTTCAATGGTGTTGGGGAATCGGAGCCCAATCCTTTTTTCTACCAAGTATGTATGTTCACTTGTTTTTTCTAATTATTTAGCTTGTATTGCCTATTTATATTTTATTGTTTATTTTATTTTATTCTTTTATATTTTATTTTATTCCTAATTATTTAGCTTGTATTGCCTATTCATATTTTATTTATAGAATCTTGGTGAAGCAGAATATGCAGCAGCTATATTTATGTATATGAGATTAATTGGTTATCCAGCTGAAAAGATTGCAATTTTGACGACATACAATGGACAAAAACATCTTATAAGAGATGTAATTAAAAAACGTTGTGCAAATAATCCAATTATAGGTTGGCCTTCAAAAGTAAGCCACAAACCCGAGCAACAAATTCTTATGAAATAACTAGATCCGGAATTGTTTCACTTTTTTTCACAGATCACGACTGTTGATAGGTATCAAGGACAACAAAATGATTATATCATATTATCATTAGTTCGTACCAAAACGATTGGTCATCTTCGTGATGTCCGCCGATTGGTTGTGGCTATGTCACGTGCAAGACTAGGTCTTTATATCTTAGCAAGAGTAAATATGTTTCAAAATTGCATTGAACTCACTCCTGCTTTTGATCAAGTGAGTTTCTGCAATATAAATCAACAACTGACATTGGTGAATACTAACACATTTCTTTGCAAATCCAGTTGACTGCTCGGCCGCTCAAGTTGATGTTGACTTTGAAAGAACAATACCCTCCAACCAGGCCGGTAATGATTTTAAGATGTCAAATTCAAAGCAATCATTCTCTTTATATTTGAACTTTCTAAATGTTTTCAGAGTAATACTGCTCCATTATTTGCACCTTGCATGGTTCATGATATGCCAAACATGCATCACATTGTATATGATTTATATCGTGAAGTTGTTGCAACAATTGGTCGTCAACAACAGGTTAGTGATCACATTGATAATCATAAGTTTGACAAACAACATGGTACTAAAAGTATTAATTAATTTCTAATTATCATTCTAGTACCAACATGTTACACATGATTTACCACCTCCTCCACAAGGAGAGAAGAATGTTGATAGCAAAGAGAAACGAGAAACTACTAGTATCGGTGATCATGCAACAACAGACATAGCTTCTCCAGGTTCCCCAATTGTAAATGAAGTAGAAATGGTGGAGTAAGGTAAACAAATACAACATGTATTTCATATCTTTAAAATGTAAAACATTTAAATAGGGAACTGGGTACATATTATTATTGTTTATTGCATCCTAATACAATGTTCGAGATGAGGTACATTGATTGATATAAAGTTGTTTGGTCATAATACTCTTTCTTCTTAATAAACAACGTCTTCCAATTAGAACACATAATGGGATAAAAATCAATGGAATTGATACAACAAGAATTAAAATTAATTCCAATGTGACTGAAACAAAGAAATGGATGAAGTAAAATTACTAATATATAATCAATGTGATTTGTATATATATAACTAACTTTTTGAGCAAACTTCTGCTCCAATGTTCGATGTGAAAAAATCATTTGAACATTTCTTGCAAGATTTTGACCTGGAAATACAATAAAATCTATTTGAAAGTTGATTTGTCAACAGAAATGCCATTGTTACCTTTCAGTTGGGGCATATGTATCTTCACTGCAAGGCTGACATTGGATACTTCCAGGATATTGTGCATAATATCCAACTGGGCAACTTGCAATAAGTTATAAGATATTTAATTTAAAATCTCATGTGCCATTGTTTATGTCAATTACCTTGAACATAGATCAGCAGTTATGATATTATGTTGATTAAATGAAAATGTACCAGCTGGACATTTTTCGCAGTATAATGTCGATTTAACTAATTCACCATTTCTGCAATGTACTGTGAATTTCCCAACTCATCAGTAATTTAATTTTTATCAATTTCAAGGATCCAGATTACCAGAACAGCTGTGACTTTTGGTACAATTCACCAATGTAATATTGGCACCAGGACTGACAACAAATGGTTGGTATCCTTGCTTCTCTGACACACAGTGAAAGCGGCACTCCTAGTTTTTTTACAGTAGCACTGAATATTAGTTTAAATTGCCAAGATTTTGGGTTCTTTGTAATTGCCAAACCTGGAGATCAATGGAACTTTTATCTGTTCCATAAATCACTGGATTCATATTATTTTTGAAATCAGACTGAACTAAATGGATGTTGTCATTTCTATTGAGCAATAGACAACTTGCATTCCATCCTGTGTTTTCTGCGAAGCTTATATTTTTCCCGGTAAACTTAGTTTCTTTCAAAAGTTCAATTGTGGTTCCAGAGTTCTTGTTGAATATCAGTGAATCGAGTGAAAGTGCTGATGAACCAATACTAATCAGTGATTTGTTCATTGCATTGTTGTTGATAAATTGACTGTTTCTTATGGTCATTGTTATAACCTGTTCCACAAGTACTATCGGATGAAGATTGTCTTGAAAGGTACATTTATCAATAACAAATTTAGTTCTTGTGCCGTAAACATTTTGAGATAGGAACATAGGTAATTGATCATTACCAGATGTACAATTTGTGACTGATAATTTATAAATCATAAGATTGCTGTTTATGCAAGAGAAATGTATTTTGGATTGCTCTAGCCAACAATGTTGTAAAATGAGATCAGATGAGATACTATGAATCATAATATCATGTTCTCCACTTTTCCATTTTATTTCAGAGAAGGTTGCTTCACATTTGACTATTAAAAAAGAAATTCCAAAAACTGTTTGCTCACCCTCTGATCTAAAATGATCAAATATTGTTTTAATTTCAATGTCTTAAAATATGTGCCTTATTACACATGTTATACCTTATGTGACCACTGAATGACCAGTTTCTATTTGTATTCTGACAATCCAGGACAACAATATCCTTCTCTGTACAATTTGTTGCAGCAAATACCATTCTTATAGTTGGTGAGTTCATATTTTTGGTTCGCAAGACATAATTGAGTGTCAAACAAGCATTTTGGTTAGTTTTACCACAATTTGCATCATCGTTACCAAGTTTACAATCGATATAAAACACTTGCTGTGTGAAACATCCATTAAGAGAAATTAGAAGAATAAAGTAAACAGAAGAACGAGTTTGTACGCACATGACTCCATTCATGTACTTTTATAATATATGTATCACGTGCATATTGCATAAATAACATCAGACATATGATAGTCCTTCGTTCTGAGTGTCGTGTGAAAGTAATCTCATAAGACAAAATGTATTTAGTATTGTTCTAACAACATGATATGGCTTTACCTTTGGTATTTATATTAAATTCTTATATCACGGCCCATCTGGGTATAGTGGTTTCATGTCACAAATATCCTATCATTGTTTATTTTAATAGAAACAAGGATGGTTATATAAATACAGGAATAAGTTAAAAGGCTGGAAAAAGTATTATTTCAAATTAGAAAGCAGTTACTTGCATTATTTTGAAACAGAACATGTGTGTGTGTTTTGTTGAATGGAAAGTTGAAAAAATAAACTTTTGATATCTATATTTGACATGTTTGACAGAGTCCTGAACCAAAAGGGACAACAACAAGAGGTGAAATCAAGCACTTGACTTTTACAAAACCATATAAATCAACACATTTTGGATTTGCGATACATTTGAAATATGGTGGCATATGGTATTTGAAATCAGAGACACATGTATGTTTCGTGATGGCTTTTGCCATGATTTTACTTGTGTGTTCACTGCAATGTTTTGACAGGAAGAAAGAATGCTATGGATGGGATCGTTGCAGCCAAATACACACTTTGTTGATCCATTCAAGGTTTTATCATTGTTGTTTTTTTCATATGAATTTTGTACATGAGCAATAGTTTTCTTTTCGAAATTAGGAGACTATAGAACCAAGTGCTCCAATGTCAGATGAAATGTTTCAGAATTGTGAAAGTGGCTCATATTCACAACATATATCACCAACAATTACATCACAACAACAGCAATTTGGTCAGTAAAACATCAAGATGGTATTTTTTATGAATACCATCATACCAATGTTGTTTCTTAAGGCCAGTTTCCATTCAAGAAGTTTATCCTTGGGATAGGGTATTTTTCAGTTTGTTATGTGAAAAATGTTCACTGGAGTTGTTCTAGCTAAAACGTGCATGTGTAATCTAGGAAAAAAATTCTATCCAAGGAATATACTGGAGTGGAAACAAGCCTTTATACATTACTTTGCAGATACTACACATGTTCCAGATTCACCTCCACCAGCATATGATGATATCATTTAGCTAGCGCACATGAGCAATGAGCATTTTATTAACTAGTACAATTTATAGGCAAGATAAAAACAAAATATTGCACCCACAGAAATAACAATACTTGATAAAAATATGAAAAATGTCAAAAAAAGTAAAATAAAATTTCTGTATTTATGTTCTATATAGTTTTGTGTGCAGGTATCAAAAACTATGAACATGACCAACAATAATTCAGTACCAATAATGTCTAATGTGAAAGCTTTTTGATATGGCTGACCAAATATACACAATAAAAATGTTCTCCAATCTAGCCAGTCATTGGAAATACTTTTTAGTAAAGAAATGTTGTTGAAGGCAAGAAGAGATCCAAGGAAACAAAAGTATATTTTGTGTTTTTTTCCATTTATATCTTCTTTATGTATGAAATATGGTAATACGAAAATGGCCAGTATTGAGGGTAATAAAATGAATTCAAATTGCATCAATGTAACACCATTCAAATATTGAATTAAACAATAACCAATAATTGATGATAAAACTTGCAATAGAAGGTTACCAGAATGTGGTATATTTGAGTAGTTAATTTCATGGTTATATAAATGAAGTACTACTGCAAACATGGTAGTGTAAGATGCTGTTAAACCATGTAACAACAAGGCTGTGAAGTTGATGAATGTCAATGGTTTTTTAAACATACTCATAAAACTTGCTAATGGAAGTAGGAATGACAGCAGTTGTGAAATTATCCAATAACTTTCTGTAACATCAGCCATCAATTTGTTGGCCTACGAAAATAATTTATTTTCAACAAAAAACACGATTAATGAACCTATTGCAAGGGAATAGCTGACCACAATGAATCCTGTCAATGTTCTTTCCCACAAAATGGGTTCAGAAACAAGATATATTTGATGAAAGAAATCCACCATCCAATAATTACTTTGCTTTGAAATGAGTGTTATCATTGCAGTAAAATATAACACGTTCTGTGATTTCCAAAACATTGGTTGACATGCCCTTAACTGGTAAATCAACTGCAAAACTACAACTGAACTCATAAAAAATAATATAAAAAAGAAAGGTAGAAAAATGTCTTGTATTTCCATGATTGACATGTGATTAACAAGAGTGCAATGATTGTTTCAACTGCGCAACTCCGTGTAGTATGCTGTGCTTCTGACGTTAGAAAAAAAAGGAAACGCGTGGTGCCAATGTAAACTTGTTTCTCAGTGCTTCTCAACAGAAAATAATCGTTAAGTTTTAATCAAAGAGCGTGAAATGAGTTCAATCGGCACTGGTGTAAGTTGACCAAAATTATCCATTCCTGTTGATATATA
>FXAL01036201.1:0-10622 GCA_900177555.1 Renilla reniformis
CATATGTAGGTAACTGCACATATAAACACGCATAAACAAGGTCGGGTCAGTGGAAGACCACTTCACGTTTGTCCCTTAAAAAGTCTTTCTCTCCAACGGATGTCGTCTTCAGAGAAACACTACTTTCAATAATTAATCAAACAATAATGCTTTAGTTTTTGTACGTATTTTCTTTTCATTTTGGACATTATTGCTGTGTACATAATCAGTGAATTCGAGCTCTGAATCATACAATTAGTATTGTAGTCAAAAGCCAAAACTATTTATCAGGAGAGTTTGTTACCTATTGCACTGTTCTGGGCTATTAAATGCCGACATTTTGGATTGGCAGAGGACAATAAATTTCCCATCTTTTGAAGCGCTCAATTTCAATGAATTTTATTGTTGTTCATTAATGAAAACGACAATGACGTGGATAACATTCGTTTTAAATGTTGCTAGCATGGCGATATGGATCAAAAAGAGAGAGATGTGATCATGAAGGAATTCCGATCTGGATCAAGTAGAGTTCTTATAACCACTGATTTACTCGTAAGTACATAGCTATATACGTTCGAAGATGATATGTCGGTAAAAAAAACATTGAACGCACCTTTTCAAAAATAGTCCTGTTCTGTACTGTTTCCAATCATTTGAAAACCCATAGCATGTGACGACGCCCATTAAGTGAAATAATGATTATTGGTATAGGGGCTAAAAACCCCTCCTCAATGTTTCCACGCATCTTTTGCCTGAGAGATTCTCAACGCATTGGATTTCATGGTTTGGGTGTATGACGATCGGGATAAAAGAAGAATCGTTGCCACGTATTATTGTACTTCTTCGACTCAACAGTATACCATTAATATAACAGAACCCGTACATACATTGACCATATGTTGACTTTTTTCGTGTTGTTTTCTATAGGCACGTGGTATAGATGTTCAACAAGTATCTTTAGTTATAAATTACGATTTACCAGCCAATCGTGAAAGCTATATCCACAGGTAAATAATTGTACAACATATCTTGTCCATCGACCCTTGTTTCATTGATAACACAAATAACTCGCGGTCAAAGGCGGATTTCTACCTTTGGAGAGAAAAAAGTTGAATCTCTTGCTCTTTTCCGTCATGAATTTATCCGTGTTCCCATCATAAAGAGTCCAAAACACGCGTCATATTTCATTGATAGTCTGAAGTTTGGGATGCCGAATCTACGAAATTTCGGCGGAGAAATACCAGAATACCCGTCGTGGGCCAGAGCCCGAGACGTCAAGCAAAAATATCTACCAACACTTGGTAGTTCACCACCATTGCATTGCTTATATTTTTGTTACATGTGAGAAAAAAAGCATAAATTGTTCATGTAATTCTATTGCTACTCCAATGTTTAGTTTGTCAAACACAGTTACGCGGGTGCTCAGTGAAACATAAATGTATCGAATTGTCATTCTCTTTCAGAATTGGAAGAGGTGGTCGTTTTGGCCGTAAAGGTGTGGCTATTAATTTTGTAACAGCTGATGATGTTCGAGTGTTGCGAGATATAGAGGCATTTTATAGTACAACTGTTGAAGAAATGCCCATGAACGTAGCTGATCTGATTTAAAAACGAACAAACAATTCTATAATATTAATGCTTCCACTTCTATTATAAAAGAGACGTTGAGGTTTATTTTGTTGTTCATATATTTCTAATAAACAGAAATAATACCTCAAATAAAACATACAGTTTGTCATCCTAATCATGACTTGAAGTCCAGTTAACTATCACGCAAGATGTGGACTATCGTGATTTGTGCAGTCGACGACTGTTCATGTACATGTTTTAGTTGTTGACTGATAATTTTGACCAACGAGTGTTCAACACACACATGCCACAAATGATTTTGTCGATTTCATCCAAGTTCTAAATTTGTTGCGCGTGCATTATTACGCCATATTGCACTGTCCTTAATTTTTTCCCGCTTCGTAAAATCTTGTTGTCATGGCAAGCACGAGCGTGCGTAAAGAGAATTTGCTGATATTTATCGATAACGAACTTCCCTTATAAAAGAAATAGAAAATCTCGTCGTGTGCGTATATGGCATGAACTACTCGCGAATTTAAGGTGACGAATGCGAGGAGACTGATATGAGGTGTAAAACCAAAATGATTGATTCCTGTAGCTATGAACGTAAAACTTTTGACCCAGGCACCGTGACCCTAGAATCACAAGGTTTATTGTCCCACCGGGGTGATTATGAACAAAAATGTATCGAGACAAGAACAAGACAAATAAATAACTAATCAAGATTCTGTTATGTTCATATCGTAGCGTGATACAAAAGTGGTAACAGCTATGGTATCCTTCATTAGCGTAGTTGTATACTGAAAATTTATATTTCATTAAAAAAAGTAAAATCATATGTAACTGAATGTTGATAAAATTGACCTAAAGTAAGTTTTTGAATTGGTCCCGATTTCCCGACAACAAAGGGAGAAATTTAAAAAGTTTGAATTATTTAGAGTTGACGGTTTCTGAAATATCCAGTAATAAATTCCTTACGAAAACAAAGAAGAACTTCAAGATTTCCGGAATTTCTTTAGCTTTTCGTGAATTTTCGTTCAAGGTGGAAACGGTGGCTGTTAACTCCTTCAGTGATACATGCGATTTGATCTCTGCTTTATTAATCCCTGTCACATCTTTGATAAGCTTCAGCAATTTATGGAAACTTTCAGGACCGAGACTCCCAAATTCATTGCAGCATTTTATCACGCCGTTCAAGCCGGATTCTATGTTTCTGGCAACATTTGGCTCGAATCCTTCCACTTTCTTTATCTCAATGCTACTTCCAACATTAACTACAACAATATGCACTTCTCCTTTCTTAACACGTTTCTTCAATTCATCCAAATAATCATTAAAAGCCTTTGTTTTATCTTCGGAAATTTTGCTGATTGTTTTCAATGTTTCCTCCAAGGCGTTCCTTGTCTTGAAAAGATCGTTACTAAGTTTTGCGATTGGGTTGACGGCTTTCCCAATATCGTTGAAAATTCTATCGATTGACGGGATTTTCAGGGGTTTGAAAATTACTTCTTTTGGTGGCTTCGGATTTTCAAGTTTTTCCATTTCTTGATCTTTTGCGCTGACATCCTTTTCAACCTTACTATCTATTTTTTGTAGTTCTTCCTTGCTTTTCTCATTGCCAAAACATTCGATTATCTGCGTTACAATTTTCGTGGAATACTGGAAAAACGATTTGACTATTCTCGGGGCTTTCCTAATCTCTTTCAAATTATTTTTCATATCAATCATCTGTTTCGGGATTTTTCCAAGATCGAAACTTGTACCACTGAATTCTTCGCTTGCTATCTCCGATGGATCCAATTCCAAGATATCTTTCATACAAATAAAACCCTTTTCTGTTACTTTCGCAGGCAAACTTTTCAGATCATTATAAGCTTCGAGGATCTTCGTCAATGCTGTCGCGGCATTAGCAACAGTACCACCACTTTTGATAACCGATTTTGGAATCTTCAACGCTAGTTTCTTCATCACGATCGTATCGCCATTCAACTGCTTGGCAAACTCTTCAACGGCTTCCTTAAATTCCCCTGCTGAATTCATGGTTGTTTGAAACTCTTCGACTGCGACCATCAATTCTTTTTGAGAGGAAGAAAAAAGGTTGAACGTTTCTTGGAACTTCTCGAAAATGGCGTCCACTTTTTTGATGTTCAGTGTTTTCAATTCAATTTCTTCAAGTTTGAGTGTTCTCAATGATTCCTATGAAAATCAAATACTGAGAGAAAACCAGAATCCCATATAATAGTTCACTAAGCATTAAATGCATGCTGTTACTAGTTTTCGTAGGTCGAAGTCATACAAAGCGTTTACGAAACGAGAGTACTGTCCAAAAGGAAGTGGGATTTTTATTAGGGGATTTCAGGGGACTTTCGCAACTATACCAAATACACCGAATTCAAAGAAGTTTCCGTTATGGTTACCTTATTAGATTTGTCGGTACCCCCATAATCAGGCGCGTCCTTTCCTGGCAACATAGGTTCTTTTTCATCGTCTTTAACCTACAGTTATCAATGTTATCACAGTTCATTTTCAGTCATTTTTGTACGTCGAACTGTACACATTGCATTTGAACGTTTAGTTGGGTCCCCCACGCTTTGACAAAGATGCCATTTAAAATCACAGAATTTTGATTTTGATTAAAATTTTGATTAGACAAAATCCGCCATTTTCTCTACCAGGAAAATGGCCGCTTGATCGTTCCAGCCACTGTTCCAGCGCGCAGTGCACCTTCATGGTGGCCGAGAGCTGCCAACAAACTTTTAAAATGATTTCGATTTTGTTTTCATTTTTTTATTTTGATTTTAAATTAAACAAAATACTTCCCGTGGCCGAGAGCTGCCAACTGCCAAACAAATTTATCCCGTTGTGACCCCAAATGTCTCGGAATACAACCAAATCCAACATGGCGGAAATTGCCAAGTGGAGGGAATTTGCAAAGACAATAAAGGCAAAGAGGACAAACAAACACAATGTCAATGCAACAAAGGTGACTAAGCCAGGTGCGGAAAGGAACAATGGTGGGCCAAGCGAAATGTCGATCTTAGAAAGAAAGGAAATAACCGTGCAGCCTCCGGTTATTTCCTTTCTTTCTAAGATCGACACTTCGCTGGGCCCACCATTGTTCTTTTCCGCACCTGGCTTAGTCGCCTTTGTTACATTGACATTGTGTTTGTCTTCTTTGCCTTTATTGTCTTTGCAAATTCCCTCCTTGGCAATTTCCGCCATGTTGGATTTGGTTGTATTCCGAGACATTTGGGGTCACAACGGGATAAATTTGTTTGGCAGTTGGCAGCTCTCGGCCACGGGAAGTATTTTGTTTAATTTAAAATCAAAATGAAAATAAAAAAATAAAAACAAAATCGAAATCATTTTAAGTTTGTTGGCAGCTCTCGGCCGCCATACACCTTGATTGATACACATTCTGCAATTCAAGTCAAGTCAAGGTTAAGTCAGGTCAGACATGCAATTCTAGGAAAACTCCTTCGAGATCATAGAATATCATATAACGTAGCTATATTTGTAGACTATAGAGCGATTGTAGAATACCCATTAACTTTTCAACCGCGTTTATTTTCTCATATAAATATCAAAACAAATCAAAATGGCTTCTATTCCAAGTAGAAAGATGAAATATCATTATTTCGTTAGTTTCGTTCGATTGAGATCAAAGGTTTCGCAGAATGAGGCAATCTAAATTGACAAGATATTTGATAATTAGTAGGGTTGAATGAGGTTCCAAAAGGGAACGGGAGCTAAATTGTAGAATACCCGTCCGTTTTGTAACCTTAACCCTACTAATTATCAAACATTTTGTCAATTTACTTAAAATGCGTCTAATATGATTGCCTCGTTCTTCAAAACCTTTCATCTAAATCAAACCAAACTAACGCAATAACAATATTCCATCTTTCATCTTTGAATATAAACCATTTTGAAGTGATTTGTTTGGATATTTCCAAGAGAAAATGAACGTTCAAAAGTTGACGGGTATTCTACAATTCAGCCCAGACTATATTACGGATGAAGTCTGATTATGCGATACAACTTTTTACAACTTTTTCGATGAAAAATGTTGATTGTGAAGCACCAAAGGTCCAAACATGTACAAACTCAACAAAGTTATAATATACTTCCTATTGCCTCATCTTCCGCTTCTCAAATTAATTTAATCAACCACAATCAAAATGCTATATTATTTAATACTAGGCTACTACTGGCATACCTTAAGAAAGGAGAAACAACAGATTTGTTTTACAGCCGAATTCTCTTTATTTGCAACAGGTGACTCCATGATGGTAATAATTGTCTTTACCAAGAAATCATTAATTTGAAATCTTTGAATCACGTGAAATTCTTCCTGTCGCGACATAATTAGGCTATATAAGCGTCAGCTATTTGTTTCGTTTCGCCATATGATTGAGTGTTTCGCAATATAATTTTCGATTTTCAAACTAATATTGATTTCGGTCAAACGCGTAGAAAATAATCACACTGCATCAATTTTCCAGATGTTGTTGGTTCGAATGTACTATTTTGTCAAACAAAAATGGTCAAAACTCAAACCCAGATGTGTTTTTGAGAGCAGTCTTTTGAGAGACTGAGAGTTAAATTTGACTGCAGTTCGTTGAACACATTTTGATTGTATTGTCTCACGATGCGAGTCTGTGTCTAAACGTTCCGAGTTTATAGACAAATAAGAATCGCAAGTTGCAAAAAAAAAATAGAAAATGAACACTTCTTAGTTGGAGACCGGTGTAATGGGAAAATTCGGCACATTTCAACTGAATTAACAAGATATTTGAGAATTATTAGAGTTGAGACAGAGATGTATGTCGTATAGCTGTACCTAATCTTGTTCCCTGGGTAATTGACCAGCCTACGCGAGACCTCTAATCCACTGATCTATATATAGACCAGTGCTCTAATCCCGCTGCTCAGATCGCGCCAGTTGGTGGATCGCGCGGTGATTAATTACCCCGAGAACGAGGTTGCCTCGTACCCAGAAACTTTTCTCAGCCGCGTGGATAGATTCAAAAAGGACAAGTATTCTACAATTTGAATAAAACCTGTCTGATCATGCTTGAGGAAATTGAAACTTGGTCCACTTGATCACACACTGATACCACTGCCAGTACACGAGACAGACTCGAAAATTGCTCTAATGCGACCCGAGTTGACAGGTCGAAAGCGCCACAATAAATTAGAACATTGTGTATATCCACAAACTTACTCTATAGAACAAAACTCGCCATGTCACGAGAGATTAGGGGTTTCGTCACACAGGAACACGTCTGTTCACACAGAAACAGTGTTTGTTTTGCATGCGACAAGTAATAAATTTAGACTCATCAACTGATGGAATGCATTACACCACATTCGGCAAATAAATGTATTTCTTATATTTTCTTATATTTCTTATATGATAATCCCCTTTTCTAAAACAATTAAAACGGACGACACAGCATATTCAATATTTTTTGACATATTTTATTTTCCTAGCTACTATTATACAAAGTTAAGAATAAAAATAGTCTTTTTCCGCAGTTGTTCAGGTATTGAAACTATCGCTACGAAATTGTTGTATTTCCAATGCTGCCAATGTTTAGTTGAAAGTGACAATTCTGTCCGACAGATGCTGATGGATGAGTAAGAGTAACACTGACGCAGAGCTTTTATAGATCTTTACAATCAGCTAGATCAACTATCACTAGTTTCACTAGTTTCCACAGCACTACTGGTGAAATCAGCAATCTTTTCTTTTTTGACAGTGAAATCTTGATCATTGCTCGGCTTGTCACTCGCATCATTATCAGAGTTTTTAACAGTTGAATCACTTTTGTCATTGTTGTCTTGTATATTATCCTTGATATTTATTCCAGTCGGTTTATCAGTTTCCATGCGATTTTCTTGAGTGTTACCTGTGACGTGAAAGAAATATTTTTCAAAATATGTATAAGCGAAGTCTGGTTTTCGATCTATAAATGTATAAATTTCTCTATTTTCATACACTTCTTCAAAGATAAAGTTATATGCAAAGTAGCATAGTTTATAGAGTAGATGTTGGAACCTATTTGAGAACACAATAAATCTATGCTATTCTTTAGTTTTATAAAAGGTTGTGCATTTTATTGATCACGCGTGTATTTTCTATTCAGCCAATCAAAATATGTTTCCCTAGGCAATCAATCATGTTTTGAACTGTTATTGGTTAACTTGATAAAAATACTGTACATAATTTAGTTTTGTTGTTTTTCCAACTAGCTTTTCAAACCATATGTTTCGTAAACTATGACAAAAGCTATACCTATACCCGCATCATCACCATAATCACAACGATGTTATTCTTGGAATAGCTTTTATATCTGTTGTTATAGCAATTTCGAATGAAATGTGTCACTTATTCACGAAGGATTGTTCGAAATCAAGTCCAACTTGAGTCTTCGTGACTGAATCCGAGGGATTGCTTTAACGACTCAAATCGAGTCTTGGTTGCGTTTAGTCAACAAATGTATTCAAATAATTATGTTAACGATCAGTGACCAACTTCAGAACCAACAAAAAGATATATTAGGAAAAAGATGAAGCAAGCAACGCAGAATAATCAAATTTGAGTAAAAAATGTACGAAATAGTAAATTAAAACAATATAGTTTGAACAACAGAACAAACAATGAAGGATGGATATTTTTACAACAATGCGAAATATATTTCTCTTTCGTCACCATCTCAAGAAAGTATATCGTTGATGGTATACCCACAATGTAGACATTCCATACCGTCTTCTAAACGGATACTTCTTTCCATTATCTGTGCCATATTTAATTATCCAAGGACTTACCTGAACTGTGAGATGCAGACACCATGGATTTGGCATGTATGTCTACCCATTTAATTTACAGAGCAGTGGTACAAAAATTTGTTAACAACTGTTTGTTAGATCCAGTTAAGTCAAATTCACATGAATATTTTCTCTATCAGGAAAATTGCAGTTGAAAAGTTCTCGCACCGACGCGAGGTTAATGATATTTTCTCCAGCACCATATAGACCGTATTTGAAATTGACCTGATCCTACCTGTGTCTGTATTTGTTGTCGTTGTATCACTGTAGTCAACTTCAATGACTTTCGTTTTTTTCCTCGGCGGTTCACTCGGTAAAGGATGTTGCAGAATTGGTTGCGAATCCGTCCTCAGTTCATATTTTTCAGCCTATTAAGAATTCATTCGTTATTTGATTAATGAATCTTTATAGGTTTTTAAGGTTGATAATTACGAAAACCGATCAGATTATTAAAAGATTTTGAATTATCAAAAGTATCCGACGAAAACTGATTTTGCTAATGTTGATCGTACAGACCAAGTCATTTAGACAAACCCCAATTCTTTCTTAAATTTTATGAGTTGAAACAAACATATGACTGTGCCCATCGTTGTATTTTCTCAGTGGGGAGGGATATTTGGGGATATGTGGGTTTCGGGACTGGTTGATATCCATGCAACAACAGTTTTAAACTAAGAGTATAAATGCGACCTTCGTACTGGTAGTGTAGCTACATCTTACATCTGGGTTCCACGTTTCTTCAGGATCATCTACTTCTGGAGCAGCTGGTAAATAATATAACCCACATTCGTCTTCATCATTTTCCTCATCACTGCCAAATATAGTAACACCAATCTTGAAGTGTTTATATCATAATTTGGCAGTTTGTTTTAATTGGTTATTTAGGTTATTTTATGATAGTTCACAATACATTTAGTTAGTGGAAAACATCATCTTTATAGGTTTATTGGACACTAGCATTGGTCGAATGACATTACACAAGGCTGCAAATTAGTTTCCCTTTGTTTCACCTCATGAATAAGTTTTCTGTGTAATGAACCGATAAAAATGATGTTTTAGACCAACTACTTCTCATCGCAGTTAACCTGTGGACTATGCAGCCATATAAACAAACCGAACACGCACGTGCTACACAATGCCGGTATTCTCTCGACTGCACAAACATCGACCTCGACATCATCACCACATTCACTCCCAGAATTGATTTCCTCTTCCTTATCTTCGTCCTCCTTCAAAAAACAAAAACTACGTTATTCTTTAGAAAAATAAAAACCTCAAATACCATTACGATACACGCAGCTTCATAAAGTCTGAATTTTTCGCGCGAATTGTCAAGTTCGAAATGTATGATGTGGTTACGATTTCATATTGATTTTCTTCTGTTCTTAATCAACCATCCTGGTCCAACATTGAATCAATCAGATATATATTCGTGCAAAAAATTCCGCCTAGGCGGAAACAGCCTTAATATGAGTGCAATATCGAATCGATTGCCTAATGATATATTATAAATATAGACATACAATATCAAATTCACTTTCATGCTCTTCATATTCCACGTTTTCTTCCAGTTCTTTGAAATCGGGCGCAAACGCACTCCAATTTTCCTTTACAACAATAAAAAAGATGTTATCTCTAAGAGAGAATCTTAAAAATTATCACTCGAAATCTTCATTGCTTCTTTAGAATATTTTAGGATGATTCACATTTGAGACCACAGGGTGAAACAGATGAGAAATAAACTTATATGAAAACGACGTTTTCCACTATGATTAACTGCTGTTATAATTGATTATTAAAATCTTAAAAAATGTAGCTACGAACACGCAGTTATAATGTATAAGGAATCCACACAGACGTCTTTCACTATTTTCTTAAATAGACGTCTTTCACCATTTTCTTAAATAGACGTCTTTCACTATTGGGTGTCAATTCATGAACGAACAATCTTAAAATGCCGTAAAGATGAAGTAAATCCATACCACGTGGTTTTGTGCCCAAACGGAGACGACACCGTTGGCAATTGAAGCAATTATAGGACGGACCGGATGCCACTGAAACAAAAAAGTCAAGTCTGAGAAAGATTTGAATCTGTCAAGCAATAAAAGACGCTCGAAATTACTATCAAATTTTTATTATCCATGTTTCCAAAACTTTGTTCGTGAAAAATATGTAATGTATAGCTACGTCCCGTTACTCCAAGAGAAATTTTTCGAAACGGAATCGCGAACGGTTTTTAG